>JAIPRN010001305.1:0-41927 GCA_025469175.1 Geopemphigus sp. TES_GeoC_2020 | reverse complement strand
AATAAATAATTATATTCATTATAAAAATATATAAAGTTAATTAAATTATACAATTAAAATAAGTTAAAATATGAAGCATTGCCTACAATTTAAAAAATAAAAATAAATTTTTATATTTGTTTTAAAATTTAAAGGTTATATATATATAATAATTCAAAAATAGTATTACGGTATTTCAAAATATTTATGGAAGTATAACCCTTAATAATTAGTCACTATTAAAAGTTAACTTAATATTAATTAAAAAGAAAATACTCTCTATATTTATTTCTAATTACATACATCTCTTAATAATCCTTGTTCAAATAAATGAAATTGATTTAGTTTTTTTCTACGAAATTTTCTAATTTCGAGTTCCAAGTAGTCTTTTTGACAACGAATAAGTCTGTGTTCCTCTTGAGCTTCCAATTGTTTAAGATTTTCTTTTTGTGTTCTATAACATGTTATATAAATATATATATATTTATATTTAAAAAACTCCATAGTATGAAATATTTATCTATAGTAATATAGAAATAGATTAACATACTGATCATCAATGTATAACCTCTTTATACACAACATTTAGACAATTTAAATTTTGTACACACATTCCAATTGATTCAATTAAATAAAGTAATAAAAGTGAGATGATTTCTTTATCAGACTCATACTTTCAATGCAATTTTATATAGTTGACACTGTCGATTTTCATATAACATAAAATATATACTAACTGTAACACTGCATCTCTCTGTCGCTTAGATGTAGATTCATCTAATGATAATTCACGTTTCCATCGTTCTTTACTGGTTTTATATTCTTTCTTTTTCTGTGCATCAAACGCTTTACGATCAGCTTCTTGTCGATTTGTTATTTCTTTCATTATTTTTTTTTCAGCAGCAGCATTCTGTTTCATCTAAATAAATTATTATAGTAAAAAAATTGTTTGAATAATTATACTTTTTAAATTAATTAATCTTTAACTTATATTATGTTTAATATAATCATCTATACATATATAAATTGTAGAAAATTTAATATTTATCAATGAAACAAATATAAAGTAATGATTTTATTATTGATCAAGGGATACTTCCTAAAATATAAATATTAAAAAAAAATACACCTGTATTAGCTACATCCATTTATGTAACAGTCATTTAGTAAAATATTGCTACATAGTTCTTAATTTATCAGATTTAAAATTGTAAAGGATCTATTGCTAAATTAAAAACCAAAACATGATCTTTATTCAACGTTAGTTTTTTTATATATAATTTCACTATTATATATATTTATAACTAATATTTTACTTTAAAATTCTAATTTCTTATTGTAAATTTACTATAAAATAGATACTAAAAACTTGTGAATTTCAAATTAATATATTACATTGTTAAATTTATCCTAAAAACTTAATTTCAAAATATCCATCATTATTTTTTTAATGAAATACAATTACTTTTGTTTTACAATGAAAAAAATTATGATGAAATTAGATATTTTATATATAATTTTATTCTTAATTTCATAGTATATATACTTTAACTTTTTAAATGTTAAGCTTTAATATACTGTTTGTATGTAGCTTTTTAAATAAATTAAAAAATATATATATTTTATTAATTTTAAATTCAATAAATACCTTTTTTTCTAACTCTTGTTGATGTTTAATTTGAAGTTTTTCTAGTTCCTTGCTAAATTGTTGTAATAGAGTTTCGTATTCTTTATCTAAAAGTTGTTTATGACTTTCCATTTCAAGTTTACATCTATCTTCAAGCTAATTCATTTATTTAAAATTAATGCAAATTAAATAAAAATAGATAAATTATTTTATGTACAGTTACTTTTAATAATGCACTCTGATGTTCTCGTCTCATGCGTTTATAACCAGACATTTGTTCGTGCATTTCTTCTTGCATATGTTCTTTTTGTTGTTTAGTGACTATTGATGTAGTTCGAATTGTTGCAAAATTATTGGGCCCACCAATAACCATATGGTCATTGGAGGGAACAGAATTTGTATTATTATTAGATTGCTGTAATAAAACAACAATAAATTATTTAAATTATGATCTTTTACATCAAATATATTTATACACCACACATAACAATTTTTTTGTTTTATCATATTATTTATATTATATACAGTGTTATATTAATTTTATTTAAAAATAAAAAACCAAACATAATTATTCTTTAAATGAAAATACAATTTACAAAAATAGGAACAACATCATCTATATTTTATCCATTAATTTTGTTGCTTGACCAAAATAATATAAGAAAAAAATTTAAAAATAAAATATATAAATTAATATTTGTAATAAAAATGATACACAAATCAAAAAATAAAGAAAAAAAATATATATATAGTTTAAGAATTAATATTTTTAAAAAATGTTTTAAAAAATTATTCAGTTCTTTACAAATAATTATTAAATATATACATTATTCAAGAAAAATAATATATTACAATTTTATCAACACTAACTTATTAAAAAGGTATATACGAATAATGAGTTTATCTAATTTAATTTAATGAACATATTTTATTGATTAAATATAATGAATTTTAAACACATAAAGTGGTGTTTGTGTGCAGTGCATTATAATAATAATAATATATTAATAATACTTTGTGACAATTTCTAGCTGTCGGATAGTGGTCATTTGTGCTCATATTATTTATTTCATTCATATTCGGCGTACTATTGGTAGAACTACTGTGAGATGAAGCACTGACACCAATCGACTGTATTGAATGTTCTGAAGTGATACTATTACTCTTACTGCTCTCGCCTCCTGTTTGTTCATCAGCCGTGTCTGGCATTAATTACATATTATAAATATTTAATATTTGTTGTTTCTCTTTATCAATGTGAAACAACAAATTGTTTAAAAAACATACACTTACCATCAGGATCACCAATATTGCTCTCGTTTTCATAAATATCTATCATAAGAATTTTTTTCATTTTTCTATAATTAAGATTATCTAAATCACGTACAGCGGCTTTTGTTCTTTGTATAAGATCGATTAAAACATGAGGTGATCTTGAACGAACTATTAATTGATGCTAAAATACAACGATATTAACAATTAGTAACTGTTAATATTTTAAGATTATTTAGAATAGTTTTTAATATATTTACCGATAAAAGTTTCGACGAAGATGGACGATCAGATGGATTTTTTTGTAAACATAGTTCAACAAAGTGTCTGAAAACATCTGTCCATTTAGATGATGCTAAAGCAGGAGTATCATTTTGGGCAATATGATAAAGAGCACTCATTGCATTCATATTAAAATACGGAGGTTTTCTCTCAGCTAAAAAAATTATTTTCATCGATAATGTTTATATATGCATGTGTGTATGTTGCAAATTTTACCTAATTCAATACATGTTATTCCCAATGACCAAACATCAACTTTTCCATCATATTGGCCTTCATCCATAGCTAATATAACTTCAGGTGCCATCCAATATGGAGTTCCAACAAAACTGTTGGCAGGACATTTGGTACTGGCTGACCCAAAATCAGCTAAATAATTAAACGCATAATTTTCAATATTTTTAGAAATGAAATGATTTTATAAATATTAATTTCATAAAGTTTAATTACCAAGTTTCACAGTTCCATTTTCAGTAAGTAAAATGTTTCCCGCTTTTACATCTCGATGTATACGACCTAAAGAATGAAGATAATTAAGACCTTTCAAAACTCCATCACAAATAGCAGAAATTTCTTCTTCCATAAGAGAACTCTTGTGTACTTCAATAATATCTGAAGCTGAACCCAGACAATATTCCATCACCAGCTAAAATTAAAAATCATTGATTATACACATAAGTTAGCTTATGTATAAATCATTAAATATATACCCATGCTGTGTGATCTCTTAAAAAACATCCTTTGTATTCTATAGTGTTTGGATGGCTAAGATGTCTTAGAAATCGTATTTCTTTTAGTATATCTTGCCATTTTTCCATACTTTGCTTGCCTAAGTATGACATTTTTTTTATGGCAACAATCTCCTTGGTTACCAAACATCTTGCATAATATACCGCACCAAAACTTCCATGACCAATTTCACGTAAATCCTCAAATATTTTTTCTGGGTCATCTTTATCAAAAAGTTCAGCTACTTCAGGATCTTTTAAACTTCCAGGTCTTGGAATTGCCGGCATTTTAAATGATGTTATTTTAATACTTTTTTTAAATATTAATGTATAATAAATACTTAACACATAATAAAGTACCTGAAAAAATATAAATAATTTGAAGATCTACCCTAGTACAAAATTTAATTATTGTAATATTGTAATTTTAGGTATAATTAATAATTTATAGACTAAAGAGGTTTATCGTATAATTATAACAGTAATTAATAAAGAAACATAGGAACAATTTTAAGATCTTAGACTATAATTTACTCTATGATTTTTAATTTTCGCATGAATAGAGCCCATAATAACAAAATACACTAATTCATATGACTAGCATAATTGGCAATATTAATTAAATCTTTAATTCGGAATTTTATTTTTTAGTAGATATCTATTTATTAATAGTTTTGAAATTATTGAAGTACTTTAATTAGACAAAATTACATATTTTAATATTAATTCACAAAATTAGTAATCAATATCACATTATTTAAAGCACCAAATTTATTATAAAGTATAACTTCAATATATTTATTAAAATATTATTACTACCTTCTTTTACAAGATACAATGAAATGCTGTAGGTATCCTTAATGTGTTTGAAAAAACTTTAAGGTATTCATAAGAATAATAATGACAATGGATTCACCCGTTTGCTGTAGATATAAATGTGACTTGATTAACAATTAATATTGCATAGGATGGTATATTGCTGACTACAGCTGGTAAATTGATGTTACTATGTATATTATATAGAATAAACTCATGAATACGTAATGTACCTCCTCACTTAAATTATTTATTTGTGATGGTATTACTATACAACATCAATACTAGTTAATAAAAATAAATTGTTTTCTTTTAAAAACATTTCCAATTTATAAATGATTAATTCATTTATGTTACTGAGATAATTATTATAACTACATCAAAATATAATGTAATAATTTAATTTTGATTTTACAATATAAAAAGTAATCGAACATAAATTAATACATATTAAATTAAATTATTACACGAATGAAATATTATATAAGTATTGGTTAAAATTTTTAACGTTTTAAATATTTCTTAATAAGTTTTATCGCGTTAACTTATAATTTTGATTTTAAATAATTCTTAAAAAGTAGTTCTAATAAAAAATGATTTGGTTTTTAAAAAGTAATGAAAACCCTTTAATTATATTTAATTAAATATAAAATTTACTCTTTATTAAATATAGAATTATAAATATATAAATATCGTACAATTAATAATTCTAATGAATAATGTGTCTAGTTGATGGAAATAAAAAAATGCCAGTTGTTATCAATTTTAAGTAAATAATTTGGAAAAATAATTTAGAATGTAATTCAACGTATATAACGATAAATAATGTATAACAAATTATAAGTTAATAAAATTTGTTAGTATATAGGTACTTAATATACAATATAACATATATGATAAATTAAAATATATTCAACTGAATGTTACTCAATAACAGATTAATGAAACGACATTAATGGATTTAACAATGTTTGCAAATAAAATATAATATAAACTATTGTTAAATGGATTGTAGAAGTAGAAATGATTCATTGCATTTCTAATATACATTATTTGACTATGAATCGGGCAAGTTTTTAGATTTATGACACACACTATGACACGAAAATTAGAAAAACAAAGACATCAACTACGATCAGTGTTCAACAAAATATTACATACTAACTTGCAATGATCCCCAAAAAAGTCCGGCGCTTTATCTTCTTCGTCATTGTAGTCCGAAATCGATAACGCTGCGACACACTAGATAACGACAAAATTATTGACAAACTTCATTTTTGATGGTCGCAGCGATCGTCGACAATCGTTTTTCTATTGCATTTTACGATATTATTGAAATGTGATACACACGGTCTTCTATACCTCGAACGGCTGGAATTCCGATAAAAAACCGATTCGTCATCCGTTTTCGATAATACGATTTTATTATATTACACGAAATAAATACGAATTGACAACACTCAGGACACAGTCTTTCTATTACACATATACACACACCTACACACACGAAGATAAGATGTCGTCAATAAACAGTTCGAAAATGTAATTAAAATTGCAGTGGTGGTGAAAAAACAAGAAATAAAAAAATGAAAGGAGCGATAATTATTAATAATAAAAAATGGAACAGCGAAGACCACCGATCGATCCCGACTTTTTCGTCGATGAGCAAAAACACAGTGTGACCAATCAAAGCGATCGGCCGGCCACAATACATTATATTACCATACAATACCAATATTAAACCTCCACATCCTGATCACACATACGTTTTTGTACCTCCACAGGCTACTGTTTCTTTATTACATAATATAGAATATATTGTTGTTAAAATATTTTCATTCAACATTTGATGCATTATTGAATTTTATGATTTCCATAAATAAATGATATAAAATATTTATTATATCAAAACTTACATGGACCATATTTTTGGGTGCTGGTTTAATATATTTTAGTGTACTTAAAAATTAATATTAGTATTGATAAAAATTTTAATGATCGTGGTATAAGGTCAAACTTATAACTAGGCTTTTATTAATAATTTTTAAAAATTATAACTATATATACCATTTTTAAGGTAATTGAGTAAAGATAAAAAAAAAATAATATATAATACATTTTTTGAGAAATATTTAGAAAATAATTTATTAATTATGAATATTATGGACCATTTTAAACACTAAACCTAGTCATAACACCCATTATAAGATTTATGATTACAACCAAAAACAAATATTTATATATTTTATCGATGATTTATACATCCATTATAGTTTTAAAATAGCAAATGGTTCAAAAATGAAAAAACCATATTTAGTTAAAAAAAACTACAGTAATACCTGTTTTGGACACTATATACATACTGTAATATAACATTAAATATTTGTATTTCAAAAAAAAATGCAAAATGTTATTTACAAATCAACTATTATTATAATAGTAAAGGAGGTTGTAGATAATATTTAAAAAATAATAAAACAATATATTGTATATAAAGATTTAATTTACAACAAATTAAAAATAAACATTATTCACACTTTTCAAAATGTTCTCTATGACTAACATCAATATCTTGTTGGCCATTAATATTATTGTCTTTATAAATTTTGTTTTTTCTTTTCAATCGCTTCTGTTCTTTTTCTTTTCTTTTACTTTTGATTTTTTTTTTTATTTCATCTGGATCTTTACCTTCATTAATTAACTTTTTTCTTTTGTTAATTAAACGACGCTCATCAAAATCAGTTTCATCTAGTTTTATTTGTGCTTCTCTTTTTGTAACATGTACTTGAGTCAAAATTTTGGCAACATGAAGGCCTAAAAAAAATTTAATAATAATTATGTTAAACATTTTAAATAAAACCCCAATATGAAAAGATTCACAAGTTGAATATAAAATTATATAATCTTAAATTTTATTATCTAAATTAAAATTAGATTTAATAGATATTAAATATGTATTTAAAAACAAATGTAAAGCATACCTGAAACATCATACTCTTTTAACCTAATATTAATTTTCTGTTCAATCGTTTGAACTAGTTTCACATCATGTTGGGTAACAATAGATATTGCACAACCTTGTCTTCCTGCTCTTGCAGTTCTTCCAACTCTATGAACATAATCAGTAGCATTGTTTGGAATGGTATGATTAATGACTAATGCAATTGCAGGGATATCCAGACCACGACTAGCAACATCAGTAGCAATTAAAATTTTGGAAACGTGAGATTTAAATTTTGCTAAGCTAGCCAATCTTTGACGCTGAGTTATCATTGCATGGAGTGCTACTGTATCAAATCCAACTTTATTTAAAGTCATATGTAACAACTGACAGTTTCTAAATAATAATACATTAAAATGATATATTAATATGTACGGTTATATAATAATAAAAAGGGAATATTTATTAATTACATACACAGTCTATCTAATAAATAATGGGACTCATTTAATTTTACAAATAACTGATAACAGTTTAAAAATGTTTGTATTTCATTAAATATCTTCTAATCTAATTGAGTTACAAATTTTGTCGCTTTGGGGCTAATATAATATGATAAATTATTAATTTACTTTATTCTCTATTAAATAGAGATTACACAATTAAATATAACAATAAGCAAATATCAAATAACATTTTAAAATTAGAAGAAATGCAACTGAAATAGTTTTGTTATTAAAAAAATTGTTCCCTAAATTTCTTTTCATGATAGCTATGCGCACTTTACGCGTCCGACATGCTCCACATTATCTGTAAGGTCGAACATCATCTTACAATTTTCGTAAATATTGCTACAATGTTATTGTTCAAACTCTTAGAATTTATCGTAGTTGTCCATCGTTCAAAATGTAGTCTATAAAAATAGTCTATTCACCCTCATTTTATCCATAATCGACGCTACTCCTATGCTTCCTCTTATTTACTCATTTCTTATCCTATCTCCTTTTGTCACCCCACTCATCCATCTAAATATTCTCATTTTGGCTACGATCATTCTTTGCTCTATTTTCTTGTTCACCGCCCAACATTTTGAACCATACAGCATTACTGGTCTCACTACACTCTTATAGAACTTACCTTTCAATCTCATTGGAATTCTCTTATCACACAAGACACCAAATGTTTCTCTCCATTTGATCCACTCATACCTAATCCTATGCTTCATATCCTCGTCAAAATATATAAATAATTGTGAAATTATATTTTAGAAAATATTTTTTAAGTCATGTAAAAACGTAATAAGAAAAATTAAGACGCAGTTAATGGTGAAAATGGAATATCAGAATTAACAATAAAATAGAATAAACCTTAAAAATAAAAATATTGTGAGTCATAGTTATGTAGAATCAAATTAATTTGTCACATTAAAATAATGGAAAATAACTCAAAAGTATAATTTATGTTAGAATAAAAGGAACCAAAAAATGTGGATCATCAAAAAACAGATAAATTATAAAGTAGAGAAAGATCTTCCAAAGATAAGTATATGATTTTGTAGAAATTCAGCTAAAGATTAAGATGAATTAAAAAAATTATTTTGGAATCCAAAGATTACTATGGCCAATAATATGTAGGAATAATTGTAATAGTTTAATGTTATAAATTATAGAATATTTTTTATTTTCGTACTTTAACCAGCATTATTAATTTTACTTCTTTATATATATATCATGTTATTCTGAAAAATAATACCTTTTTTTGTGTTTAATTAAATTATGTATATCATAGAATTTCCCAAAATCAATAGATAAAAGCACAAAATTTAGATAATTACCAAAAGCAGTTAGTAAAAATTAAATCTGACCAGTATTCATACTTTTACTATAACATGAACGTCATTATTTTAGAAATTTTAAATTAAAATTGTATACTTATTACTAAATCCTAAGCTAACAAATACATTCTATAGTATCATTTTGAAGTAAACCTAAAATATTTTGTTCTTATTACAATAAAAAATGAGAAGATTTACTTACTTGCATGTATCAGTAAATATCATAATCAATCCTTTTTCGTCTTTTTCTCGAAAATCTCTAACAATTTCAACCAAATATCCATCCTTTACATTATATGGGCAAAGCACATAAAATTGTTCCAATTCATCTACTGTTTTTACTTCTGCAGTAGATTCAAATACAAATGTCTAAAACAAATCAAATCGAAAATATAAAATAAGTTTATACAATACAATTAGGACATATTTAAACATATTATATACTTAATTATAACAAAAAGTAAAATTTGTATTTCAAATTTCTATTTAATATTAATAAGATATATAAGTTTAAATATACGTAATTATAAATATAATTTTATTGTTGATATATTTTTTTATATTATGTATTAATATATTCTTTGCTAAAATAATTCCTATTATTACTTTTAATATTGATTTATATATATGATATCAAAGTTTGATTTGACAAAAATAAAAATGATATATTAACCAATATTATTACCCAAAAGGTGAAATATTACATTCATTTTATTTTTATTAGTATCATTAAATTATAATAAATGTATAATAATCACTAATAGTAATATTTAATTAACTTGCATCTTTTTTTGTAATCATTTTAACTTTTTCCAGTGTATCAGTCATAGTAGCACTAAATAATAAAGTTTGACGTTCTTTTGAAAGAGCATTAAAAATGGTTTGTATTTGTTTATCAAAGCAACCACCTAATAATCGATCTGCTTCATCTAATACAAGAAATTTAATAGATTTTAATGAAAAAGTATCACAGCTTTCCAAATGATCTGCAAGTCTATATGAATAGAAAAATAATAAAAATGTTTTCAAAAAATTATACACACACAAATAAAAATGATATACAGTATTTTATAAATACCTTCCAGGTGTTGAAACAACAATATGAGGTTTATTTGCTAATTCTCGTGCTTGAACTATCATTTCCATTCCACCTGTAACTATACAATGTTTAAGATTCTTAGGCTTACCAATTACAGCAAATTGATCTGCTATCTATATAAATGGATAAATAATTAATTAAACATAAGATGTATATATTAAAAATAAATAAAATCAATTTACTTGATAAGCTAACTCTCTGGTAGGTGTAAGTATAAGTGCAAATATTCCATAAGGATCTTCCCAAAGTTTTTGAAGTATAGGTAAAGCAAAAGCTAATGTTTTACCACTTCCCGTTTTAGCACAACCAATGCAATCCATTCCGTTCAAAATGTTTGGTATGCAATTTTTTTGAATTTCAGTAGGTGATTTTACGCCTAAAAATTTTGAAAAGAAAATGAATAATGGAATTTGTTATTAATCTGTATAATTAAGAATATGGTACGAATGTTTTCATATAATTTGTGGTAAACTAAAACATATTTCTCATTATTACATACCAACCACTTCAAGCTGATCACATAAGTATTTTGAAAGTTGTAAACTTTTAAAAGACATTGTTGAAAAATAATTTTATATTTACAAACGCCTGTGCTGTACATACACATGAATACTACTTACAAATATAAGGCTATTTATCAATATCTTAAAAAGTGATAAAGGAATATATAAACAGCCATTGGGTGTTAACTAAGATATAGAAATGGTGTTAAGAAAAACATTAAAGCAACAGTTGCACATTATTAACATCACAATTATAAACAATACATCTTAATCTGTTTTCAAAATATCAAGAAATATTGTCCGAAATAATTCATAATACTACTCAATTAATGAAATTAGTGTATTGTAGTCATAACAAACGAGTTATATTTGCCAACCAATGAAAAACATATTTTAGATATGATAAAAGATAAGAAAGTAAATCGTATGAAAGATATGTTCATTAACGCTATGCAACTTGTGTATAGCACATGTGACAACATTTGAGAGTACGCAGTTTCTAAATATTCAAATGTAGCAATTGTATTTTTGTATTTAATTCGTACATTTTATTCAATTAACCATGGAATGCAGTATTAATTTTCACGAAATGAACATAGATGATCGTATTCTAAAAGTGGGTATTACATTTCTTATTATTTATTCAAATTAAAAATAATTATTTTGTTATTACAATTTATTTGTCCTTAGGCAATAGCGAATAATGGATGGACTGAACCTACTTTGGTTCAAGAACGTGCTATTCCACTTTTATTAGAAGGCAATGACATGTTGGTAAGGGCTAGAACAGGATCTGGGAAAACTGCGGCATTCGTTATACCAATCATACAGAAAATATTAGAATTAAAAGAAGTAAGAGAATAATTAATATTAAAATACTCAATATTAAAATGTTCTAATTGTATAGATAACTTCTGATGATTGTCAGTATACACAAGTTTTAATCTTAGCACCAAGTAAAGAACTATGTAACCAAATTACTAAACATATACTTCAATTAATTATCAAATGTTCAAGAGTTATACAATGTGTCGATATATCCGCTCAAGTAAATATGTTCATATTATGCAGTATATATTTAGTTAATATTCGTGTTTTTAAACAACTTAATATTATAAATATTTACGTGATATAAATATAATATTAAGGAAATTATTTCCTGTAGATTGATATGAAGGAACAAAAACCTTTACTAAATTTATCTCCAGATATTATTATTGCTACCCCAGCTAGAGCTTTACTCCATTTACAAGCTAAAAATATTTTATTGAATAAACTTCAAACAATAGTGATTGATGAAGCAGATTTAGTGTTTTCATTTGGATTTGAGGAGGAGGTTAAAGAAGTCATAAAGTATGTTTAAAAAGTTAAATAATTATATATATATTACAGACTACAGTTCATTAAAAGCATACATTTTAAACAACTTAAAACTTGAGAAAATATGTCCATATGTATTTCATAATTTTGTTTTAAGTAATGATAATTATATGAAATCCATAAATATAAATAAAATACCTACAATGTTGTAGATTTTTGCCAAAAACTTATCAAGCCATTTTAGCTAGTGCAACACTATCAGAAGATGTTTTACGGTTAAAAAACTTACTATTACGAAATGCAGTTATATTAAAATTACAAGAACCTGATTTAGCACCTTTGTCACAATTATCTCATTATAAATTAAATGCAGAAGAAGAAGATAAAGCAGTTATTCTATACTGTTGTTTTAAATTAAAACTTATTAAAGGAAAAACTATTGTATTTGTTAATACTGTAGACAAATGTTATAAGTAAGTACAGTTACTTATAAATTTATAATGTATTATAACTTAAACACTTTCTTTTATTTAGGTTAAAATTATTTTTGGAACAATTTGGTATTTTTACTTGTGTTTTAAACTCTGAACTCCCAGCCAGTTGTCGTTGTCATACAATTTGTCAATTTAATGAAGATGTTTATGATATAATAATAGCTTCAGATGAAAAATTTTTAGATGAAGAACACGAATTAAATTTAAAGAAATCGGGGTAAAAATCAACCATTTAATATACAACTTAAGATATTACTGAAAAAATTGTACTTTAAATTTCTATAGTAGCAAACGCAAATATGATAAAGAATTTGGTATAGCAAGAGGAATTGATTTTCAATTTGTATCGGTTGTCATTAACTTTGATTTTCCATTAGATATTTATTCGTATATACATCGAGTTGGTCGTACAGCTAGAGGAAAAAATAAAGTAAAATATTTTTATTTGACATTAATTTTTTTTAATTTTAAATTTTAAACATTTTTTATAGGGTACTGCTATATCTTTCTTAAAAATTAAAGAACAACATTTACTTAAAGACGTTGAAAGTTACATAAAAAAAGGAATTTCAGTAGAAAATGACATATTTCAGCCTTTTAATTTTAAGTTAGAAGAAGTTGAAGGATTTAGATATCGAGCGAAAGATGCTTGGCGAGCTGTTACAAAAATAGCTGTCAGAGAAGCAAGGCTAAAAGAAATCAAGTTTGAAATGTTAAATTCAAAAAAATTAAAAGTAAAACAATTTATTAAATAATGCTTTTCAGTTCTTTATCATTTTTATTTAATTTTTTAGCGATATTTTCAAAATAACCCTCGAGATTTGCTATCTTTGAGACATGATAAAGCTTTGCATACAGTGAAATTGCAAGATCATATGTCTGATGTACCTGATTACTTGGTGCCGACATCATTAAAGGAATATATACAAAACCAAGAAGAAAATAGTAAAACAGCTAAAAAAAAGGATAAAGAATATTATAAGAAAAAACAAATAGGATATAAGAAATATCAATCAAAAAAGAAGAATCCTCTTCTTGGCATGGAATATACTGGATTAAAGAAAACATAAAGTTTATTACTGGATAAATGATTATGTGATTAGAATATTTTTAAAAATATATAATCATTTTTGGTGATAATAATATCGACAAAAAATTAATATGCATTTTCTTTATGTATTTAATCTTCTATAACGTCTATGTATTTTTATTTTATACCTTCAAAAACAGAATTTAAATAACATCTATTTATAAATTTAAAAATTAATTATCATTTTTATACTACACATTTGGTATTTTACGATTTGTTGATCTTTAAGATTTTTAATCATTTTCCTTTACTCTTTTCAGAAACACATTTAACCTAACCTAACTTGATATGTTTAAGTATTATAAATGTATTTTTCACATTATGAATAGCGACATCTAACAGTAACTTTTAAAACTAATTTCTTCTACATAGAAAGAAACTTAATTTTTTCAATCTGTCCGTACTTTACAATAGTTTCTAATAATTTGTTAATTGTGAACAATATATTACAAAATGCTCAAATTAATGAAACATAATAAATATGCTGTTACTATAATATTTAAAATAAGCAAAGGTTAAGTTTCTCCCCAAGAGTATTCTGATTAGAGTAATAGTTTTAATATATCTGCAGACCTTCCATTAATGGAGTGCACAATATGACTAGAGATCTGCAGATATATTAATAAGCATATTGTAAATCAACCAAAATTGCTTCAAATGAAAAATGTGTAACTACAGGGTTTTTAATTATAACCTGGAACGTGAGATCTTTGTATAGGACCAGACATCTGACAATCATATTGGATCTTGAATGATATAAACTGGACATTAAGACAATTTAAAAAATGCATAATATAACTCTCTTTGAGCAATAAACAAAATAATGTACTATATAAAACTAAAATGTAAATGGTATAACTTAGTTACCATTAACTGTTATGCACCAATCAAAGACAAAACTGAAATTACCATAATTGACTTATGTCAAAAAACTAGACACTGTGTGTGACCTACAATCAAATAATAAAATTACAATATACCTTGGTATCATTAATGCGAAAATAGGTCTACCAATTTTCAGTTTAACTTTAAAAATTAATAGTGTACAAAAAAATCTGATAATACTAGACTTTGCTTTGACATAATATATGGTCATAAGCAGCATAATTTTGTCTTATAAATGTATATACAAATAAACAATGGTATCACCTGATGGAGGAACAAAAAACCAAATAAAATATTTAGTAGTAAACAATAGAAAAAAAATAGTATCATGGATGTATGTAATATAAGAGATAGTAGTACGATATTAATTTTTTCATAAGAAAAAACCAATATCAAATATGGCTTATTGATAAAATGGAAAAAACAATGTTTCTATCAAATTTAAGATAAATAAAAAACACTTGAAAAATCTTCAAATACTGGAATAGTACTAAAATATGTTAAATATGAAACCACAACTAATGTAAAGGATAAGTAGATTCGTCTATTGAATAAACAAATAAACAATTGTTATATTCTTTTCGTGGTTACTTCCAATTTTGATTATTGTTGGTAGTCAATTCTTCTTAAGAAAGTTAATGAACGTATTTCATATAACATTTAAAAGTTTTTATTTGTGTCGAATTTAAATTGAATTTTACAAATATAGAATTAATATATCGTATTTATATTGGGTTCTCTGGTTGACTGACTGTTGACCAGGTATACTCGTCGTGATATTACTTGTTAATATAAAATACTTAATTAGCTAAATACTTAAATCTAAACCAATGGATTCAATTAAAATAGCCCCACATCTTCGAAAATAATGAGTTGATTAAATCATAATTAATGTTTAAAATAGTGTTTCAAATACACATTGTTGATAACGTTATCTTTTTTTATCAATATTATTATGAATTGTAATCGAAGTTCAGTCAAAGAGAATTGTTTATTTAATTTTACTTAAATCAAATAATAAATTGATCGTCCAGGATTTTAAGATTTAAATCATTATTAGCTAATAGTCTTGATATATATGACGTTGAGTTAAAAATTATTTATTATTTGTTTGTGTCAACTCATCTTTATTACAACTATTAATTACGTTAAATTATATAAACTTACCTTATTTGTTTAATATTTTAACAAATTATTGAAAATAAACACACAGACATGATATTTTTTAAGCAGTTAGTTTCTTTGTTTTTTGTATTTCTTGGTGCTCTGTGTATTTCAGTAAGTCAATAAATTGTTTTAATATTAAACTGACTAATTAATTTAATTTCTATTTACAGGATTCTAGTTATGATTCAATATCCAATATTTATTTAGAACACGAATTAATTCCTGGTGCTGGTTTTAGCAAACGCAGTTCTATTAGTATCAATTTAGAAACTAGGAATGATGTTAAATCTGAAATTACTATTAATGATTCAGACTTGCAACTATTAAAAGTAAATAGTGAAAAAATCCTACTAATTATCATTACTACTAATACTTATACTTGTTACAGGAATTAGCATTTAATGATGAACTGTATAGATTAAAAGTAACAGTTAAAACATTGTCTGGCAAAGAAACTAATTTTCTAACATTTACCAGAGCATGTCTTGTAATTGGATCTAAGTTAAATGATATTCTAACATTACACTTGGATCATTTAGATTCCCCATTTGCAGTTAACTTAGCTACAACATCTAGCAATTGTAACAGTTTAAATGAATTGTACACAAATAAATTGACTACTACTGTATTTTTTAGAAGACCAGAAAACAGTCCTGTGTATGTATTAAGATTTTTTTACATTCTTTTAAATATTACGTACAAATGTTTATTCCTTATAGACCTGATACGGCAACTTATATACAAAAGATAGAACGAGAGCGAGAAGCAAGAGAAAAAGGAAAATCAAACAACAATAAATCTATGCTTGGGAAATATGTAAGTAAATGTTCTAAGTTAAATTATTTATTTTAAGTATTTAATAACTTTCTATAATCTATTAAAAATTGTTGTAAATTATTTCGATTACAATTTAATTAAATTTATTATGAACCATATTATTACAATAAAGTATAGTATACTTTAACATATTCAAAGAATTGATGTCATTGTCTTTTACTAATTCAAAAAAGTAAATGAATGATTGATTGATACATTATGTTATTAATAATTAATATTCAAAAAATATATATATTTATATTTCAATGTTTACTAATAAAAAAATTGTTTCAGTGGATGTATATCTTACCATTAGTTATATTTATGATGATTGCTGGTGCATCAAATCCTGAAGCAAGACAATGAATGTAACATAATTATTATGTAAGGTTTATTTATATTTATTATATTCTACAATATATAATTAGGTATAGTATTTTTAACTACTGCTTGTACACTTGTATATTAATATTTATAATATTACACAAAATTTGATAAATGAATCGGAACTAAGAAATATTGAAGTTTTTCCTTAAAATATAACCAGGTCCACTATTATGTTGAAATACACACTCTCCATTGATCCACGTAGACTGGACATTCAATTTACTTCCTAATAATACAAAGTCAGCGTCAGCTCCATAATTAAGTGTGCCTTTAAATTTCTGTATTCCTAATACTTTTGCTGGATGTAAAGTTACTGTCTCAATTGCTTCTGCAACACTACAATCTTTGAACACATTTTTTTTCTGTCAAAATTGTATTGTATATAAATAAAAATTGTTTAAACTTACTTGTTGATTTAATAAAATATCTCATACACTCATCTAAGGAAGTTACACTTCCACATAATGTATTTGTATTAGCAACATATGCTTTTGAATTCTTTACTTCAATCTCTTTATCACCTAAATGATGAATTCCATCTGGTAGCCCTATTGCTGATAATGCATCTGTCACCAATACGAGTCCCTTTGGATTGACTCTATGTGCAATTTTTAATGCAGCTGGATGGGTGTGAGTACCATCAGCTATAATACCAAAATAAATAGGCTTTTCATCACTAGGTGGACACGCTATCAATCCAATCAACCCGGGATCTCTATGATGAAACTACAAACACTATTTTTTTATTCTATTCGTTGTCTTATAATAAAATATACCTACAGGAAGCATTGCATTAAACAAATGTGTAATAAATGTAGCTCCATTTTGTACAGCTTGTATACTAGTTTCCATATCTGATGATGTGTGTCCTAATGCCACTATAATTCCTTTATTAGATAATTGTTTGATTATTTCCATTGAACCATCAAGTTCAGGAGCTAGAGTGACGATTTCTATATTATCCAAACTACCATAAAAGTCTATGATACTAGTATTTTTTAAAGTTTTTATATTAGATGCATTATGCGCGCCAGGCTTTAAACTACTAATAAATGGACCTTCAACATGTGCCCCTAAAATTTCAGCTCCTTGTTCACTGCCAATACAACGTTTTAACTTTGGTAAAATCTAAAACACGTTTTTAAATATTAATATTATACTTATAGTTAACATATAAAATATTTCAATAACTTAGAACCATAATTTAAAAAATGTTTTGAAAGCAGTAAAGATATATAACAATATCAATTTATTAAATATTATATTTATAATATAATTATAGTAATTAAAGTATAAACTAATATACGAATAATACATTTTATAAGTTCCTAAAAAATGACTACTTTGAATAATAAGATCACATTAAAAAAAACTGTTGTGAAAAGCAATTAATTTTACAACTGATTTGAAAAATAAATATATTACGTAAAGAGTAATAAAAAAAAGGATAAAATAAAAACGAACTATAAAAATTACTAAATATCAATTATTATTTTTTCGATCATTTCTTTATTTAAAAATAGATATAAATTTTAAAATATTCGACACAGTACTTGATGGTAATTTGAACTTGTAGTTGAAACTATTGTAGGACAAAACCCAGTAACACCAAATTGTAATAATCCTTTTCTTACAATTTCAATTCCATCACCACTATCATGAGTAAAATCAACCCCAAAAGCTCCTACACAAAAAATTAATTGTAATGTTTAATTTATTTAGAGCATATATTAAATAAAGTTTAACGATTATTTAAATTTAATATTACATTATATTTTATTTATATTTTTAACCCAATACAAATACATAAAAAATAGATTTTATGTAAATTTTATTATTGTTATGTATATTAGATTATAAAAATGTAATAAGTATTATTATTTTAAGACAAAACATGATTACATGTTTGAACAAAGTACATTATCAACAAAGGTAATCAATTATTATATGTTGAAATTTGCCATCTGGTAACACATATAATATATATGGAAAATTACCTTGATATTTGTAAAATATATATATTATATTATTAATTATTATTATTTTATTATTAATCAATACAAAAAATGATTAAGTTCACTGAACTCTCATTATTATTGTTACATAAATAATAAAATTATAACCACTTCATTTAATAAGTTTTATCTGTTTAATTATTGTACAAGGATTATTTTTCTAATAACTGGGTCATTAGCAAACATTATTTATAACAATAAATCATTTATAAATGTTATAATTAAATATATATTACGTCTAGTATTTATTTTCAGAAATTATATTTGTATAATTACAAAATTACTTAATCAAATTAAATAAAAGTTAAATTGAAAATAATAAATTTGTGATAAAACATTATACATACATACATATATATATATGAAGTATTAACAAAAATTAAATTTTATACTAACCATTGATTTGTAAATCTATAAATCCAGGAGTTATCAAAGATCCTAGACAATCAATTTCAATATCTGGCATTTTCTTTCTGTCATAAAATATAATTTCTGGATCAGCTATTTTTCCATTTTCAACCCATAAATCTTGTGGAAGAATTTGCCCATCCTTTATAATATTACAGTTAAAATACTTTGTAATTTTAGTCATATCTGTTAGATCACTGTTAAACAACTACAATTGCTACTAATCAAAAGATAACTGAATATTTGTAATTCAATCAAATACAACCATATGACTTATTAGGAATTGACAAGGTCGTATGTTATACATACTAATAAATATATTATAAATCATGAATATTTGTTATCATGTTTTTTTTTAAATATTTTTTCTATTTAAAGTAAACAATTCATTTTATTGCAACTTAAAAATAGTACATAATAATATTATACAATAGATAATATAAATAATTCGGTAAATAAAACAATTTTCTTAGTTCTTAAAAAAAAAAATAACAAAAATATCACCTAATATTTTATTGATTCAGTCTTTTAAATATTTAATTATATCATCTAATATATTTATGACAAGAAAATAATTCCCTTATATTTACTTCGCAAAATAAACAATATACCTGCGAAATAAGAGAATTTAACTCATCATGTACATAAAATTTGTGATAAATATTTAGTTCATAAATCCAATTTCAATCAATACATTTGATAAGTATATATTGTAATTTAACAATTATTTGATGAAAATAATATTTATAACATGCCTTATGGCTTAAATAAAAAAATTAGCTTAAATTTTAGTGGACTAGATTAATAATTGAATATTTTATAATTTAAGACTTAGAATCAAAAACCAAAAATTAATTTAAAAAGTTATTAAACAATTTATTGCATTATATATTTTAAATAAGCTTAAACAACAAGTTTGTAAGACAATCACGGAACGTTTAAGTTTGAGCGAAAAGGAAATTAATAATATATTACAATTTTAGTATTGTAAAAAATTTTAACTTATTAGTACTAATAATTAGCAACCAATATAACGAAAAAAATAATATCTAAATATTGCAGTTACATATGTCAATACTAACAAGTAATAAACTATTTAATAACATGTCTGTTATATAATAATAATTTTATTATTATATACATATATACCAATTTATGCTTATAAACATTTATAATTTCAAAAAATTTCCTTATGTCTAGATTAATTTGACTAAAATGTTCACTAGATTGTTTGAAACGAGGTAAACTTTCATTACATCATATATAAAATAAAAATATATATATATATACACTTATATATGATATTTTGAGAAAAAATACAAGAAATTTAATATTATGAGACTATAAAACAGAACAAAAAAAGCTCATACATTTTTTTTACTTTTAATAAATAGGAACTAAAATTACTTTTCTTGATGAGGAAATAAATTAATTTAATATAATTAAAATAAAAGAAAGTCAGTAAAATGTCAGTGTACTTAAAAGTAAAATAAATTTGTTAACTCTAAAACAAAAAAATGCAATTCGAGCAGTCTCAAAAATTAATTAACTATATAGAAATTGAAGAAAAAACAGGAAAAATTAAGTTAACAAATACATATTTTGGGCAAAGTTTTTTTGGCTTAATTTTCGGAGTTATATAGTTGCATTTAAGACGAGAACATGGTGATTATTTTTAGCCAGTGTAACAATATGGCCTCCACTAGTGATTTTCAAACCACAACAACGAGACACCTAAAACAAAATTAATAGTAAAACATAACAAAATAAAATATTGAACAAGTTAAAACATCATTAACTATATTAACACAATTCTATTATAAATTACTTCACATTTGAAAGACAATTATAGTAGACTTGGGGGTTAGATACACAAATTCTAGGACAAAAAAATTATATTCAAATAATCATTAAGCATAAATTTTTTTTTTCGACTATTTTTTAATTTAATTTAAAATTAAAGATCAATTATGAATAATTTTCATCTTTTAAAAATAATATTTTAATATAGTAAAAGAAACATTAATAATAGTATGTTTGAGTATTAGTTGTTCAGGGTTAAGGCGAAATAAATTATAATTATTTTTTGTTTTATTTTACATATTAAATATGTAATGTGAATAATTTTTTTAATTGATAAACTTACATTGCCCGTTTTATAAATAGACAAATAATATAAATTTAATAGTATTAAAAAACAACTCAATACATGTTAAAATTATAGTTAAACGATTGATATGCTATAAATATTTATATTAATTATAAACATTTTTATTATATTATATAGATTTTATTATATGCAATAGAATTTACTTTAATCTCACTATTCAACAAATACTTAACACAACTACTTTATTATTAATATCCAAGATAATTTAAAAGTGTATTAATTAAAATTAATTATATGTTGAAGTTAAAACTCACTTTAATATAAGGACACTCTAAATCTGTTAAATGAATGCCATCATGAGAAAAAACTGCAACATGAAAACGATTTCCATGAGAATCCCCAACTAATATTTCTCCATTTTCTGATATATCTATGCCATTTGGAAAACTAGTAATGTATTCACCACCAATACGTCTTAAACATACACCTTCATCATTAAATACTACAATAGAATGTCCTTTAAAATCACATACATAATAATCCTCGTCTAAAAAATAAATAAAAATAAGTTAATCATAATAATTAAAAATTGTTTTATCAACTATATACCTCTAACAATTATGTCTGATGGTTCTTCCATATATGAAGCACAATCAAACCATTTCATTATGCCATTATCTTCATTTACATTTAAAACAAATACTGTTGGGTGTACACTATCAACCAAAGCAAGATGTCCATTTGCAGTCACAGCAACTCCAGCAACAATTTCAATAAATTGAACTTGAATTTTTTTTGTAAACTTGCCTGTGGGATATTCAAATATCTGAACTCTAGAACGATCAGAACCACGATCACAAACAACTATCTGATTGTGATTCAAGAACACAACTTTCCTAGGATAGAATAAGTATCCATCCTCCTTCCCTTCTCTACCAAATTCAGTCTTATATGTACCATCTTTCTCGAATACCTAGACATTTAATTTTGAATAATAATATAGAATAACAATAGTATTTTATAATAATTACTTGAATACGATGATTATGAGTATCAGCAACAACAATGTCTTCTGTAGGACTTAGACAAAAACCGTGAGGTGAATGGAATTGTCCTAAGCCATTTCCCATTTGACCAAATTTTGCTACTATGTCCATGGTTGGTCTACTAGAATGACGTTTTGGTCGAGTTGGTGGAGCTCTTCTCTCTTTGCTGTACCAGTTTGAATTAGTAGCTACTCCATAAATATCTATATTAAAAAAAATATATATATATATTAATATTTTATAACTATTCGCTAAAGGTAATAATTACCTGGAGATAAAGTAGTTGTAGGAGAACTCATTGAAGACACACTACCCATAGAAAATGGATCAAGGCCAGACTGATTTAATGCTAATGGACTCATCAAGCTTTGAAGCATATCTAAATCATATTATATTATTAGGTTAATGAAAATTAAACAAAATTAAAATAATATCTTACTATTATTATTATTATTGATGTTCATATTATCAAGTTTAGCAAGTGCTTGCAAATTATTTAAAGCAAAACTGCCGTCCAAACTAGTAGGTGTATTTAATAAATCGCCTAAAGAATCAGGCGATGACATATTTGTAAGCATAGAATTATCTTCCACATTTAATGAACACAAACGAGCCAAGTTTAAATCAAATATCTGTGATTCAGCCATTGGTGTCAACATAGGTGATGGAAATGCACGATCAGTTAAAAAATTGGTTCTTGGAGTAGGTGGGGAGATAGGTCCAACAGCAGCATTAATCTTTTGTTCTGTTTCAATCTGACCAAAATATTTCTATAAAAAAAAGTGATTTAAATAAAGCACAATAAAATATCAAAATTAATTAATTAATTACATACCCTGCAATGATTTTCAAAACCAATAATATCAGGAGTATACGTAAGTTTAACATCTACATTTACATCAGGTATTTGACTGAAAAGCTGCAGCATTTGAGTAAAAATTAATTTTTTCAATGCCATAATTTCAGATTCACTTCCATTTTCTAAGAGGCGAGCAGCAAACTGTTGCACTCCACCAATATTATCGGTAATTTTTTTCACTCTTAAAATTAAAAATTATTTAAGTTAAAATTAAAATTAATGAATTAAAAATGTATGTTATACTCTTCAAATTTATCCATGATCTTTAACTCTTGTTGTTTTTGTGCAGACTTTAATTGTACCAATACTTCATTTTTACAAGTTTCTAGTAAAGCTTTAAAACTCTATAAAATGAATAATAATCATTAAAAAATCATTTTAATAAATTGAAAAAAAAATAAGATTTATAAATTATATTTACATGAAAAGTTTCTTCTACATTAGATTTTACACTATCATGAGAAGTCTGTAAATTGTCCAATGCTTTTTCTAAAGTAACTGGTAAAGTTGAAACATTTTTCATAACATTTTTGCTTTCACGAACTAAATACTCTAATTCAGTTCCATATTTTTTGTAGGCATTTGAAAGGCTATCATAAGAATGTTGACATATTCTTGGAGAAGGTATATTGAGGCATTTAGTACAAGCTAATTCCTATGATTAAAATGTGTAATATTGTTAACATACAAATTAAAGACTAAATTACTAAATTGTATATTTTATATATAAATACATACATTACATGTGTTGCAATAATATACCATTTGTTCATTATTGTGCTTTTCACACAATACCATTTTATGAAGAGCTGTTTTATCTTGAGCATTTTGAATTATTTCTTCAATGGATACCATATAATGATACTGCCCAGGAGTAACAAGCATCTATAAAATATTTAACCAAAATGATGTACAGAGTACCTATATATTTAAATGTATATAATAATCAAAATTAATATATTTAATTTATTTAATTACCTTGTGCATACTTTCACAACTAGAGCACAAAAAATTACAACAAGTAATACATTTATGAGTTGCTTCTTTATTATCTCTACAAGATTTGCAAACTAGTTTATGAGTTTTCAACATTTCAACTTCAAGAATATCTCTGGTCACATAATCTTGGGGTAATGTTAGGGTCCCACGATTTAACTGAGTCTAAATATAAATAATAAATATTCAATAAAATATGTTATTCACAGTATAGTTTTTAATAAAAACACTTACAGTTGTAGGTTGGCTGCATGTAGGGCATATTATATTAAGAACACTAAACATTGAGTTGACATTTACAAGTTGTAAGATACATTTCTCACAAAATACATGGAGACAGTTAAGTACTCTTGGACACATGTACTGATTTCTATAATACAATATTGCATTTTTAATAAATAAAACAAAAATATGCATAAATCCAACTTACTTGCAAATACTACAAGTGTTAACTTCCAAGGTGGTTTCATCTTCAATTAAGAAGTCATTACATGAATCTAAAGATGAAGTGTCCATATTTGTTGGTTACTTTTCTTTTTTGACACCAGAAACTGGTATACTAGGTATTAATTTCTTTAATTACTGGAGTATTAGTTTAAAAGCAATGTTCTAAAAATAATCAAAAATATAATTATTGATTATAATTAGGAATTTTAATTCAAATTATTAATCAATTATTTAGATTTAAATGGAAATATTTGATAATCCTATTTTTCTCTGTATATATTTATATATTCAATTTTTATAAACAAAATAGAAAAATAATGAATATAGAAATGGTATAAATTTAAAAACAGTTAATTGTAGTTATTAAATATGCAATATTTATGTCTCTATTACTTATGAAAATTGGCCAACCCAAATAGCTGAGAAAGAGGCGAAGAAGGAGACTAACTAATTAAAAATAAATTTAGTACGGATTATTACTATATTTAAAAGATCTTAATTTGGGATTATATCAAGTATTTTAATATATTATATATTATTAGGATTAATAAAGAGAAATCGTAATTTATTTATTATTCTAATATTTTATATTAAACTTTATACTAACAATATCAAATTCAACAATATTCTAATAGAATTTTTAAAGATATAAATTGTATTCAAAATGTTAAACATATTTTTATAATATTCACTAATTACTTAGTTACTAGTTATTTCTACCTCAATTCGTGATGTTGAATTATAAGGCTTAAGGAATTACAATTACAGATCATAAAATATAAATTATCAAATGTTAAATGACATGTAAACAGAATCATTTAAAGGAATCAAAAGCTAATTACATTTATTTAGTTAAAACAAATAATAGATAAAAGTTAAGAAATAATTACCAAGTATTTATTGAATTTTTTTTTTCTTATTTTAGGTGTTTTCTTGAAAACAATTATATTAAAAAAATACAAGAGTATAAGACATATTAAATAATTTAAATTTTAGTTATCATAGAATTATAAGAGGATGTCCTACCAAAATATTAAATTTCTATCTAACATACAACATGGCAAAATCATATTATATATAACTGAAACTAGTGTCTGTATTATGTTACTTATAAACTAGTATTGCCAAATTTGAAAAATTGTATAATTTTAAAGTATCAATTGTGTAAATATTTATTTACAAAAATTAAGTTCATCGAAATTTTACCAAAATCATGATATATTTTACTCTTTACATTTGGTAAAACATTTTTTAATTCTTAAGGTAACTTATATACAGTTTAAGATCTACGTGTAATTTTGATGTTATCTATTAGATTAGTGAGGATAACAAATACTGATGAGACCTTCAATTAATAGCTAACAGCCCTAAGACAAATATAAATAAGATTTTATCTTTATTTCTTTTGATATATATTAAAGATAATAAAGACTAGTAACATTTAAATAATTATATAAGGCTTAAATTATAAAATATTAATCAATTTCTTAATTATATATACAATATTATTTATCCAACATAATTTTTATAAAATTATATATATGACCTATTTACAAATACAATTTTTCAGTTGACAAAGAAATTAAAATTTTATAAAATAAAAACTATATTACTAATAATTAAACGACTTGTATATAGATATATTTAGTGTTAGATCATGAAAAATAAAACATTTATCCTGAAGAAGCCATTTAGGATATCTTAGAATTTCGTTACATATTAATTAGGTAAATTATATTTAAATGTTTGATTTATGGTACCTAAATAGCAATAATATAGTAACATTAAAAATTAATTCAAGATACTCACGAATTATTTCAAATTTAATAAGTACTCAAGAAATATCCTATTACGAAATAAGTAGTTACTTATAATAAGGATAGTAGTGAAAATTAAGCCTTATCACATTATACGCAAAGTATAATTTTTGGATAAAATATATATATCTTCCTAAACATCATTAGAAATAAAACATATTTTTACCACCTTACAGTATTATATATTAAATAAAAATCTTACCAGAAGACTTTAAATATATTGTCATACGAAGACACTACTTCTGAACGACGTAACTAAGAAAAGTGACTAGACGAAAAACGGATTGCAACATGCAATCAACTGAAGAGTAAGAGAGGGGTTCGGTCGACGGCCATTATCGTGGTAGATCAGTGACATACCATGATAACCACGGTAAAATAACAATTATCTAGGAGTAAAAAATATAGAACTCGTGTGAAATAAAAATATAAAATGAAGTATACCTTCATAAATATTATAAAAAGACATTAGTTGATACAATAAATTTATAATTTTCATAACAAATTATAAAACAAAATTGTTTTTTTTTTTAATGGATCTGAATCTTGCATAAAATAATCATGGTATAAATGTATGGTATAACCACAGAATGGATAAAAATATTTGTAATGTATATAAGTTTTTCCAATATCAACATTCAACAGTATCATGGATAATTTGATATTTTAAATCGAAAGATTTAAATCAAAACAGACTTCAGGGAATAGAGAATGTTAAAATATAAATAATAATTTATACAATATTATTTAGAAATGTGAGATGGTATAATTCGCATCTTATTTACATCTGAATACAAGTGAAGATTCATCTATTGTCAATATGTTTGTATCTCGGTAAAATGCGTCTATACTCTGTGAAATTTACATTCTCAAAGTTATTTTATGAGTATTCTTACTATCTAAATGTATAAAAAGTGTTTAAATGTTTAGGAGTGAAGGATCGAAATTAGAAGTACAATGGTCTCCTGTACACAAAAATAAATTTATTACTTGGGGACCTGACATTCGAATGTATGATGTGACCAGTTCAGAAAGTTCTAAAAACAATGACATTCCCAAAGGTTACAATTTATACAATCATAACTATATATGTATCATACTCATTTAAGCACATTATTATTAAACTTTAAAGGTTTATCTTTGTCTTCTAATACAGTAGCTAATTTGTTAGCTACTAGTACAAATCATCGTTATGTGAAATGTATTGATATATATCCAAAACCAGACTCTGAAATTATGCTGGCCATCGGGCATGCTAATGGTAATGTCACTTTTTGTACATTTGGATTAGCAACTGTCAATAATACATTAGCTGGACTTGAACTTGGACCAAGTAAACAAACTAATTTAAATAAATAAACCAAATTTAATATTTTTAAAATCTTTAGATTCACGTTTTGCACGACAATGTAATGCTATATCATGGAATCCAGTTAATTATAATTTATTAGCATGTGGCTTAGATAAACACCGTGCTGATCAATGTGTACAAATATGGGATGTGGAAAAAAGTCCATTGATTAATGCTGAATTATCACCAGGAAAACCTTTCTTTGAATATGGAACAGGAGAAACTGCTCACTCTTTAGCTTGGTTTAATTCTTCTCCTCATGTTTTAGCTGTCAGTTGCAATAGCAAAAGTATTCGTTGTATTGATATCAGAGGTGATTATATTTTCAATATAAATTTGTATATTTTTATTATAGTTTTAAAATTACAATATACTTTTTTAAAATGTATTAAATTTTTGTGAATTTTATTTTTAGATGCAACTAGATCAACAAATACAGTTCAAACTCGAGCAGTATATGGTATTGATATAGCAGTGTATAATAATAACCATATTGTTTCATATTGTGATAATAGTATAGTTTTGTGGGATTCGAGACATTTAGAAAAACCGGTTGTAACTTTAACACAAAGTAAAAGTGTTCTTAAAGTTCAATGGTGTCCAACAAGGTGAAATTTTCATTTCTTATGATAATCTTGAAACAATTAGATATCTACATTAACTGTTTTTTGGGCAATTAATATAAATCATTAAAATTTATAGCATTTTAAAAATATTTATGATTATTCCACGTAGTATTTTTATAAAAATAGTAAAATAATTAAATACACATAAAAATTACACTTAATTTACAATTAAATGTTACAATCCTTGTTTTATTTAATATTATTTTACCATTATATTTATTAATATACTGAATATATATTGTAAATGAGGGTTTCTTAATATCTTAATAATGTAATATATTGCTTTTCTACTTTTTAATTTTTTTAACTATATATTTATTTAATTAACTAAATAACGAATATTAATTAATTTTAATTTTATATTTTGAACATATATGTATTTATTTGTTTTTAGGCATAATTTATTAGGATCGTTACAAAAAGATACTATGGCTATAAGCTTGCATGATATGCAGCAAAGCATGGAAGAAGCTGAACCTTCAGCTTTGGAAAGAACAGTACATCCTGGACAAGGCAATATACATTTAGCTTCATTTTCGTGGCATCCAACACATGAAAATAGGCTATTAGCTATTTCTCAAACAGGTTATGTTTATTATTCAAAGATGATTATCTCCATTATATATTTTACAGAAGGTGGATATTTGACTTCTTTAACTATTGGTTCCTTCGAGTAAAATACCTAATATTTTTACATACTTTTTTCAATATGTTTTACTGATTCAATATAAGATACTTCTATATTTTAAAAGATTATATTCCATTTTTTCTTAATTCATTTGGTCGATTTTTATTATCTCATTTTGCTATTAAATGCTTATTTTGAATATAAAAATAAATTATTATTTAAAATCTTATATTTATTCGTCAATACATTATACACTCATATTATTAGTTATTTTATTTTAGTTTTGTTAATGATTTAGGACAAAGCCAAAAAATTAATAATAATAGTACATAGTATTGATTATAATACAATGGTAGATTAAAAACATTAATCAATCAAAATTAGGCTATTTAAATATAAACGAGAGGTTCTCACTGGAGAACCATATTAGATAAATTATATGAGTTTTTAGCTATAATTAAGAGTAAAGGGAATTAAAAAGAAGATATTAGAATACATGTTACGAATTTATATACAAAAATTAATTAATGTTAAGAAAAAAGAATTGATTTTATTAGCGAGGTTTGGAAAAAAAATTGTTAGTCTATAATCAGTATATAATTATGCAGAAAACTTGAGGAAACATTTTTTGTAAACATAACAGATTGAAGGAATTTTCTTTGTACATTTTCGTTCATATTATTATTATTATAAATAAAAATATTTTGGTACAATAGAATACTTGCCAGTAAAATAAAAATTAACCAGTTTGATATACTTTATTTATAAAAAGATAAAAAGTTTATTACATATTATGGGAATATATTTCAATTTTGTTCACTGGAGTGAAATGTCTCATATTACTGTTTATTTTAAAATATATTTTTTATTATATATTTTAAAATTATTTTAGGCGTTTTAAATGATTATTGTGTATTTGAGAGAATGACACTGAATTGGTCCACTACATCAAATATTACCTGGACCTATGGACAGCATAATCTTAAATTTATCAGTGATAAAGATTTAGTGTATTCTTCCTTTGAAGATATATCAACTATTATAAAAATGCGTGCATTTTCACAATATGGCATTAAAGTATATAAACTATTTTTAATTATCAATTTTATTTAATAACTTATTGTTTTTTTTTTATTTAGGATTTTGTAGAAAATGCAAAACTTGTAGATGATCCTATTATAAAAAATGTATGGTCCTGGTTAGATTTAAATAGAAAAGTTACTAGAGCTGGTATTGTGCCTACAACTTCTAATGTACCATTTCCAGGAATAAAGTAAATTACAAAGATATAAAAATAAATATATTTTTAATTTAAAAAAAAACATTAGAACTGTTTTAGGTTTAGATTCTGGATCCCTTATGCCTAAATCAGAATTAAAACATGTTCAGTGGGTTGACATCCAAGGCACAGTAAAAACTTATCGGTACGTTTAAATTAATTAAATTAATTCAAATAATATTAATTAAATTTAATTCACCATAATAAATGATTTTGTTTGTTACCAATAAAACTACCTAGGAAACACAATATTTATGTGTTTTAATCTAGAGAAGCTTTTGGTTGATAGTTATTGTGCATATTTATTACGAGTATAGATATTATAAAATTAGTTTTTGAATAACGTACAAACTGGTTTAAGATCTATGAATAAATCCAATTGTCTTGCCTATTGTGTATTTTATTCTTATTCAAATTTCTAATAACTTTCAATTACATAAATTAAAATTAAATATACCTTTAATATTTTTGAAATGTTTGTGATATTTTGCCACGACATCATAATTAAGAGTTCATACATTTTAACCTCGTTTCTTACATTAAACATGTTTATAAAGTATATAAAATCATGTATCTTGTACCAATGAAAACACGTCATTATCAATATTATTAATTTTGTTAAATTTAAATAAAACTTTGTTTAACTTGTTAAATTTTTAATTATACTATTCATTTTAATATTCAAGTATATATTTGTTAAATTTCTTTAAGTAATATCATATAATTTATTGAAATTTTTATGACAATTTGATATACAAAAATGCCCATTTCATTTTAATTACTAATTTTTTTCTGATATAATTAATGCATCTGTTTATGATGATGTTAATTGTAGATTTTATTAAAATTTCAATCAAATAATACCCTTGTTAAATTTGACAAGGATTTATACAATAACACACCTACTACATTAAATTTGTACATCTTGGAATGCTTATTTCTATAATATAGATAATTGTTTTCAATTAAGTTATAATAATTAATAATAATATAAATAAGTAATTAATTATTAGATAAATAATATATTAATATAACTAAAAAAATGTTTATACCTTTTTTGCCTATTTTCTATTTATACTTTTTCAGGAGTTCAGCAAGAGATAATGCATTATTTTTATGTGATTGGGGTTTTGATCGTAACAATGCCTCACATATATCTAATGTCCTTAGAAAATTAGAAAATGAAAATGCCTATACTAGGGCAGCATCTATTGCAATTTTTAATTTACGAATGCGTGATGCTATTGAAACATTAAATAAAGGTGCAAATCAACAAACTCATTTAAGTATGATTGCAATGGCTTTATCAGGTAATATTTTTAAACTTTTTTAATTTAGTATGAAAATCTTTGAAACATATATTGACAACATTAAAATTAATATTAATTAGTTATTTATAATTATAAATTATAGTAATTGAATAAGTTATAATCTATAGAATATAAGGATATTAGGTACGTAATGTTATTTATACTACTATTAAGTATTATATTTTATAACAATAATGTATATATAAAATTGTATATTATTGTGTTCCAAAGACAATTATAATAAAGCTCAATTAATTCATTTAATTTTTTAATATTTTATTACATTGATAAAATACTACAGTAACAATTTGTTCAAATTGCAAAATTTTAGATATTTATTACGAAAAGTTATATTTGAATCAATATGATTTTAATATACATTTTTTTATATATTTTCAACAGTTCTGGAAGAAATATTTTTCAATAGTTTCTTAAAAAAATATTAAAAGCCTATCTAACTTATAATTAATGATAAAGGACTCTGTAAATTTAAATTTGATAAAAGATATATATACGAAATATTTAGATTTGTTATAACTTAAAAAACTAAACACATTTTTGTATAAATAATTGTTTATTTTTTAACTTTCAATGATAATCATTTTTAAATATATATATATATATATATATTTTCAGGATATAGTCCAGATAAGTATAGTATGTGGCGCGAATTGTGTTCAAGGACAAGAGAAAAATTAACTGATCCATATTTGAGAGCAGCATTTGCTTTTCTAACATGTGATACCGAGTCACATGATGCTGTTTTGGTAATTATTTTTGTACTTTAATTTAATACAATTAATATTTATTATTCTTTTAGAATGAAGTTGGTATACCATTAGAAGATAGAATTGCATTTGCTACCATTTTCCTGTCTGATAAAAAGTTAACAGAATATATAAATAAAATTACAGATAAATTATTAGAACAAGGGAATTTAACAGCAATGTTTTTAACAGGTATTTACAGTAAAAATTTAAAAAATATATTACTTCAATTATTTTAATTATTTTTAGGGTCATCTCCCGATTTAGTGCCATTATTACAAAGATATTTGGATAGTACAGGAGATATTCAAACAGTTAGTATATTAGTTTTAAAAACAATTCCGTGTCAAATAGTCCATGAACACCCAATAATGATGAGTTGGATTAATAGGTAAAATTATTTAGAATAATTTTTTTAGAAATTTCAGTTATTATTTTTTGAATAGTTATAGAGAAATGTTAGACCAATGGCGTATGTGGCATATACGAGCCAAATTTGACATAGCTCTCAAGGCTATTAAGCCTCCACCCCAAAATGTATTTTTATCTTGTAATTATTGTGGGAAGAATATTTGCCCTGCAATAGAAGAGAAAGAAAAGGAAACTGAAAAAGAAATAAAGATACATAGAGTGAAAGATCAAACAACTGAAAATGGATCAAACAGTTTTAAAGTAAATCTAAAATAATATTGAATTAAAAATTTTTTATAAGTTTAGTTTTATAAAGTTTAAATAGTTAATAAAATTTAAACTGTTTGCATTTTATAGTAAATTATTCAAATATATTCCATTTATTTATTGATAAAAGACAGTTATTATTGTAAATTGAAATTATTTTTTTCAATAAATAATAAAAAAAAAAATGATTAAAAAACTATTACAATTTTATTATATCATATTATGAATAATTTTATGTCTCAAAATAAACAGTTTAAATTAAAAATAAAGCAAAATAAATTACTTGAAAATGTTGTTTCAAAGGTATTGAATATGTAGGATATTAGACTACAAATTTAATAAAAAAATATTGCTATCTCTCAATTTTTTTAAAAATAGTTTATTTAAAGTTCTATTTGTTTTCACTAATTAGTAAAATATATATTCTGTATTAATTTTGTTAACACATTTATTACTCCCAAAAATTATTTTCAAAGACATCTCAACATTTTATAAAATGTACAATGTACTATAAAATGAATGATTTTTGAACTAACATGTCTTGGTTGTATCCTTATGTCGTTAATGTTTTGTAATAATCTATAAAACTTTTTGACATTTAACATTTTGCCCTTTCTAATATCATAATTGATTATTTTATACACATTATGTACAGTAAATATTTATTATTATATTAATAAATATTTATTTCAATTTGTTGGATCCAACTATCGCACAAAGATAAAATTAACAATATTTTGCATTATATTTATAGGTAATACATATCTCATATCATTAACACACTAAGAATAATAAAATACATTTTATAGTTTTGAAGATAATTTTTTAAGTGTATTATTTTAATGAAACAGTTTTGAAATTATGGAATTGTTAGTTTAAAACAATACATATTGTATTAAAATTCAATAGTAAATTTTGTGTATGTCCAAAGCACATAATATTGTTTCAAAAAAAGTCAAACACCAAAAAATCTATAAAGATTATCATATATATATATCATACATAATTTACACTACAGTAAAAAAGAATTTAATTACTTTGCATTTACGTTTATTACAAAGAAAATAAATATTCTAATTGTTTATTAAAAATAATATAACAAGAATCTTGGTTAATCCAACATTACTTAAGTGTATTAAATAATGTTTCAGTTCACATCATGTCCTAACTGTCAAAGTCCATTGCCTCGATGTGCACTATGCCTTGCACATTTAGGCACTGCTAGCGCCAAAGTTCCATTAAGAAAGACATCTGGTAAACAATTAACGTCTAACAATTCATATGTGATTACTGGACAAAGTGTTAATAGTTTTTCATATTGGTTTTCGTGGTGCCCTACATGTAATCATGGTGGTCATTCTAATCATATCAGTGACTGGTTTAAGTAATATATTGAATAATTAAAAATATTAATGCATAGTATACATAAAAAAATTATTATTTATTTGTAATTTTCTTTCTTAGAAATCACTTGGAATGTCCAGTCGCTGATTGTGTTTGTAGATGTTATTCTTTGGATTCAACAAGTCGCTATTGTTCTGTGTAGCGCCAGAGGTCAGTTAAAATTAGTAGCAAATTTTAGGAGAAGCAATATTACAAATAAAATATAATAATAATAATAATAATAATAATAATAAAAAAATTATTAACAGTAATAACAAATGAGTGTTTTTCTTAAACATCGAGATGTGAGAGATATTAGTCGATTTTAACAGAATAACAAGAAAGTAAATAAATAAATGTAAAGGGAATCATAACCATGTCCTGTCATTCCTAGACTATTTGTAACAGGATGTATAGTGGTAATAACTAGATTAAAACATTTTTGAATATAAATAAATAATTTTGTTTAAATATTAAATTTACAATGATAATATAATTATTTTCACTCTAGGTTTTTTATATATAAAATAACAAAAAAAATTTTAAAAATGTTCAATAATAATTTCTGGTCTATAAATCGTAATTACTACGTTTATTAGCTTGAATTTAGCTATAAAAAGTATAAAAGACTTATTATTCCATTCCAAATGTATTACTTTCATCTATAGCTAACAAGAGTTTTTCACAAAGTATGTTTTGAGTAGTATATGGTGGTAAATCAAGACGATTGAAACATGTGTGTGCTCTAAAACAAATATAATTTTTATATTGAATATATTATATATGAAAATTGTATTAACTTTTATAAATATAAATTATTAATATTAATGGCTTTTGCATTATAGAAAAATGTAACGCAAGTAAATTTTTTTTAAACATTTTTTGTAACAATAATTGTTCTATAATTTTTTTTAAATAATTGTAATTGATATAAATTAAACATAATAGAAAATGTTTGAAGTCTTAAAATATTACCTTGGTAAACTGTTGCATTTTCCCCATTTCTCAATACAAAACTTTCTAGGACCAGTAGACCCACGAAGAGCAGAAAAACCTTCATATGGTATACTAGACGTGCCAGTAACAAATTGAAGAAGTCTTAGTCTTTGTTCATTAGTAAACTGCTCAATTGATAACCAGAACCATCTAATAACAGGATGTCCATCATGGTAACCTTAAACAAATATTATTATCGAATTATCAATCAAAAATCTATTACTGTAACAATGTATATGGCTATTACAAATAAATGAACCAATATTTATTTTATTGGGGATATTATCTGTAATATTGAATAAAATAAATATTTAATATATTTTATGATTGTATCCAAATGTATATTATTTAATAAATTATAAAATAAAACGTATTTGTGTAAAAATAATTGTACTTTTATTGTAAATAGATAAACTAATCAATAATTTATTATACAATAAAAATTAATAGCGCTTTTATAAAAATTAATGTCCTAACCCTTGTTATAGTTTATATACACTAAGGAAGTTAAATGTGCAAAATATGTACTATTATTATAATCTTGAATTATAATTTTTTTGAAATATGAATTTAAATTATTATAATAGGCTATTTATTGTTAGATATTGTCATATATAATGTTATATTACCTGATCTGTATTCAGTGTAGTTTCGCCAATCAGTTAAATCTATTTCAACAGTTCCAGCAATGACTAGTTCTAATTCTTGTGCATCAAAAACAGAGACTAATCTTGGATCAACTACATCATAAAATCCTTGGACTAGAGCTTCAGTTTGTTCAGTAACACCACGTTCTAACCGCCATTTAACTATTTTATCAATGTACTCCTACACCAAAATTTGTTTTAAATTTTAATATACAATTTATATACGATTAACAATATATTTTACCTTTTTATTTTTTTCTGTGACAAAAATCCGTTGGCCTCCAGGTTTTAGCTCTTTCTCAACTGCTTGACCAAATACTTCTTCAGTGACTGAGAATGTGAGCTCCAACATTTCCCCTGATATATCTCTTTCTTGGACCCAACATAATGATTGATGGAATTCTCGGTCAACAGATTCCAAATCGCTCAAACTCATTGGTCTAAAATAATATTTAATAAATACATTTTTAATTTATAAAAATAACATGATTTTATACTTACAGTTTTAATAGAGTTTTGTAGAATGGCCGAGTAAAAAATGCATCCAACAGATATTGGTGAACTAATGCTAACCCTAAAATTCGTCCACTAAATCTAAACCAGTCTTCTTTACTATGAACAAATGCCGCTGACATAGGCGATATTTGAACAGTATAAGTATCATTAGCCGAATATTCAAAAAGGCCATAATAAGGGTTAAACATTTCTCTGGATATTAAAAAGAAAAACTCTCTGGATGGTCCACCATAATCAAGTCCTTCCTCATTATCAAATTGTGCAGATAATTTACATTTTTGTAAATCTTTTTTAGGCATGCTCATTATTTTATTGTATGCATCTTGAAGAAGATTATCTCGTCGTACATCAATCCTAAAATAAATTATTTTATCAATACACATTCCAAAGCATAAAAGCATGTTTATTTCAACCATACTTAAGTTTTCCTGGTCCTTGTCCATATCCTTTGGTTTCCAATTTCTTGTAAAAGTTCCTTAACTTTGCTTCAAAATCTCTTTTAAATGGAGGAACTTTTCTATTTGCTTTATTCATTATTGGTGACTGTTGAGGAGATACTTTGATATCTTTTGATCTTACTGGTACATAACTCATTATTTCATTCTCAAATAGGCTTTAAAATAAATATTAAATTAAACATTAGTAATAAATGTATTGTAAATTACTAGTAATATTATACACTCACCTTAGCAAAATATTGAGTTCAAATTCATTTCCAAATGTATCTAAAGATGGAATACCATCAATTCTAATCTGATTTATTTTATTTTTTAGGTTTTGATCGGTGGATAATTTTGGATAACGCTCGGCTAAAATTTCTAATATATTTGGCTGGCGTATAAAAGCTACAACTTTTTCATTATATGCAGTTGGTATATCCACTGTATCACAAAGCATATTATCAATATGCGTAATAGTTGGGCGAGGTGGAGGTATTGGAGGTTCTTGAGATGTAGATGGTAATGACACAGAAGGATCGTTAATTAATGGTAAACGTGGGTCTATAAAAGTGTTTAGTTTCAAGGTATGATCGGTAAAAAATACCTGAAATATAATTATATTTACATAAGTTTTAAATTTGTTTTATGCTGTTTTTACTAAACAAACCTTTCCAGCAGCATCAGTTTTAGATGTCCATCCTCTAGGAAGTGCAATTCTTGTATTCGCAAACAAATTTAAAAGACTAACCAAATCACCTTGATTCTGATACCGTTGAAATAATGATGGGTGATTTCGAATTTTTGGCACAATAAACTTAAGCGATGCAGAGCTATTATAAAGTGCTAAAGCTCTCTACAAATAATAATATATATATATTAATTAATTAAATTAACTAACAGGAAAACATTAATTTTATTTTACTTGATTTTGTTGCAATAAAGTTGGGAATTCTTTTTTACTTATGAACTGCAATGCAATATTTCCATGATCCCTAAATTTAGTTTTGGGGGATTCTAGCCGTAATGAATCAATTCTTGATAAAGTGTTACGCTCCGAATCTTGTGAAATAGTTCTACGTATACTTTGATATCTAAGATTGTATACAAATTATGAATTGAATTATTTTTAATTTCTCAGAAATTAGATTAAATAAATTATTAGTGAATAGAAAAATTACCGTCTGTCCAATTGTTGCCTTTGTTGATAATAATGCATATCACAATTTTGCCTCGATGGACGATCCCAAGTAGTTGTTCGGTTGAGATGATCTATATAAAATAATCTACCATGACTATCCATTCGAGCTTCCCAATCTAATTACATTACAGCATATTAACTATAATTTATAGTTCAAAATACGAACATATCATTTACCTGGAGGAAGTGTAGTATCTCGTTTACCTTCTGTTCTTTTTGGTTTTCTGTTTTCATCTGTTAACATCATAAACCTTGAATGTTCTCTGGTATCATTTGACAATGTTTTTTGAACTGAACACTTCATGTTTACATGATCTCCAGCTCGACTAGAAGCTCTTGTTAAAGGTCTATGTGTTACGGACTCAATAGGAGAAGCATTGGAAAAATTAGAACAATTCATTAGACCTCTAGGTTTTAACTGACGTAGTGCATCCAATGAGATGTTAGCTGTTGGTGGTATTGCCCAAGATCTCTCTAAAGGTCTATGTCTATAGGTACGTGGTGGAAGAGGAGGGGGAGGGGAATCTGGAATAGGATTATCCAACCAAATTTTAAGATAATCATTATTTTCAGCCACTGGTAGTTTTTTATCATCATGTTGTACGTGAACGTCAACTTTAGTTTCAATAACTTTAGATTCAGATTGTGCTAGTTTTTCAGAATTTTCGCATGTTTCTGCGCAGTTTTCACATAGTTTGGGTTGTTTAGCATTCTCATTACTGTCAGCTGCTAACTTATACACAGAGTCAAGGTCAACTGGCTGAGATTCAGCCAGACATGACAAGCCGCTGCAGTAACGGAAGCAAAAGAATTTTCCATATCCTACATTATATTTTCATAATATTCAGTAAAAAAATTATTATAATAAAATAAGTATAATATAAATACCTTCACTCATGGATGAGCAGTGTGGAAAATCAATTAACCACATTCCACTTCCTTTTGACGTGCCATTGATAGGTCGTGTATATCGAGCTATGCAAGTCATAACATTTTTCTCATCTGTAACAAAATATAATTTTAAAAAATGAATTATTATTATATTGCCATTATTTTGTAAAATTAAATATTTAAAAAGTAAAACATAGCCAAAATACATTTTATTATAAAATATTTATCATTCATTAAAAATTATTCATTGTTTATTGGTATTTCTGAATGTTTTTGTTTTATATAATTATTAATAAAGAGAAGACAAGTTATATTAATCATAATTCGTTAGAATTATTATATAACATATTTTTAAATAAAATAAAGTAACAAATTTTTTACAATCAAAACAGATGAGACTAGTAATTATAAATAGAAAGTATAAGCATATGGCTTAAAAATACTAACAAAATAGAAGTAAAAGATATCTATATTTAACAAATAAAAAATAACATTTATAAACTAAATATGAAGACACATTTTTAAAAATTAATGTCATACCTTCTTATTGATTACAAATTAGTTTGTTACATAAAAAATAAATAATTATGAGAAAATGCGTTACGTTAATCATAAATTTTACGAAAAAATTAATTATTAAAATGAAAACATTACTATTACATAATTTAATTTTTTTAAATTTAATAATAAAAATATATTAATGTAATTAAATTAAATTCGTACATTTTATTAATGTGCCTACCTCTTATTGTACAAAATATAAGAAATATAAACCATAATATAGTCTGAATTATCAATTTAATATAGATACTTATTAATAAAATATAAAATACTTGTTGATTTTTAATTTCATAATAAATAAATAAACTTAATTAAATTTAAATAAATGTATGTATAATATGTATATAATACAAAAAGAAATGATAATCATTGAAATTGAAAAGTTTTTATAACAACAATTAATAAGAAAATTATTTTCGTAAGTAATAAAAAGAATAATTTTTTGAGTATTTTAAGTATTTTAATTTATTTTTCTCCTATCACAAAACAAGTTGAAAGTATATAATATAATTATTGGTGGTTACTATGGTAAAATTTTAATATTAATTTAAAAGTAATCGCGAACATGTTTTCAATAAATTATTTTAACAATTATTTTATTTATACTAATTAATACATTATTATTATAAGTTATTAGGTATATTATAAAGTAATCAACAAAAAAACCTATTTATATTATTTAGAATTTCTTCAAATTTTGCAAAGAAATAAATGCATAGACAGAAATAAATATAATATTCACTGTAATTAATATACTGACAAAATATATAAAATTAAAATTTATGTTGATGTAAGTAAACAGATTCATGATGAAGGCCAACAAATTTTGGTTATAATGTAATAAGATAATTATTATTATTCAATACAATTATCATCATCATCATCATCCTCGCCTTATTCCCATCTATTTGGGGTCGGCCACCTTAGTCTTAAACCTCCATTTGCCCTGATCTTCCACATCCTCGACGCACATACCAGCAATGCTCATATCCTCCTCCATCGTGTTTAGCCACTTCTTTGGTCTTCCTCTTCCTCTTCTTCCTTCCACACTCAAGGAAATAAATACAATTATCAAATAAAAAAAAAGTAGTAATCAATAAGTGTTGTAAATTCCAGCATAAATAATCTACTAAGGCAATGATTTTTAGGTTACATAGTTTTGAATTTAAAATCAATGATAAATTCCAAAAAAAAACAACTATGGGTAACGCTCATAGTTTGTCATAATTATTGACTATTACATATATATTAAATTTCATATTATGCTCTTAAAAACATGAACACCTTCATAAAATAAATAAGGCACGCAATTGTACAATAAATCGATTTTTTATTTCACTTAATATCTAAAACTTTCCGTGTTATCTAAACTAATAATGTCTTTAAAAATATAATTATTATAAAAATCAAATTTAAAATTAAATAAAACTACATATTGCTTAAAACATATTTAAGACCTAAAAATAATATTGTAACAAATATTTGTAATAGAATCAAGTGTTGATAATAGAAACAGAATAAATCATGTTTATATTTTTATATATATCAAGACTATTTATTACAAATATATACCAATACAATGTAAACTAAAGTATTATATATTAGTTTATATAAAAAATTAAATCAAGTCAACCATATTTACATATTAAGAAAAATGACAACAAAAACTAATTTAATGAATTATATTAATATGCACTATTTACATGTAATAATAATAG
>JAIPRN010001304.1:0-49266 GCA_025469175.1 Geopemphigus sp. TES_GeoC_2020 | reverse complement strand
AAACCTGTATTCTTCTTCTTCTTCCTTCTTATTCTCCCAACTATTTGGGATCGACCACCTCGGTCTTCAACCTCCACTTCACTCGATCTCCCGCATCAATTCACGCACACACCCACAGTCCTCATATCACACTCAATCCCGTTCAACCGCTTCTTCTTTGGTCTTCCTCTAGTGCCTTCCACGCTTAATTCCATAACTGTTCTTACTGCTTCCGATTCTTGTCTCCTCATAACATGACCCTCGTAGTCTATTCTCCCTCATTTTGTCGACGCTACTCCTACGCTTCCTTTCGCGTATGTTCATTTCTTATCCTATTTTCGCTCGTCACCCCACTCGTCCATTCTAAGCATTCTCATCTCGGCTACACCCGTTCTCCGCTCAATTTTCTTGTCCACTGCCCAACACTCTGAACCATACCACATAGCTGGTCTCACTACACTCTTGTAGTACTTAGATCACCAAACCTGTAATAATCTAATTTCATTTTTAAAAACAACCATTCTTTATAGTCATTTATGAAATTAAACGGCCTACCCATTTCGTATAATAAATTTTATATTAATATTGGTTGTAATATTTCCTTATAGTTTTTGTAATACGTAATTGTATATACTAGTGTCCTTAGCTGCCGATGCATTTTGATCGATAAAAAAAAAACATTAAATCGTTAGTTATCGTCTATATCGACAGTGTATACAAACGTTAACGTCGAAAAGTTTCGTATCAAAAAATTGCTTTAATCGGGAATTTTTAAAACGTTCTAAACAGTTCGCAATTCTATTCGGTGTTTTTAAATTTTTTCGAAGGGCGTAAACGATTCAGAACGTCCCGGTTCCGTATTATTATTACGAATTATCGGACCACGCGTTAGTACCGTTCGTTTAAATACTACGCGAATAACACACGGAGATAAACCCCCCTCCATCCGAAAATGTTTCAGAAATATTAATTTCTTTTGAGACATATATTTTTAATCAATAATAACGAAAAGCTGAAATATTTTTGAACTTCAATACACGTTATAATATAACGTGTTCGTCAAAAATGAATAATCTATTAAAGTTTACAACGTGTATTGTTTCGCTAGGGTCGTCCGATTTTAAAATTAACGCACCCCCTCACGAAATTCAGGTCTAAATACGCCACAGCACACGACGACACACGCGCACGTACGCGCTCTTAAGACCGACACGTTGTGGCAACAAGACGTGCGGCGAATGTAAATGTACGGACAGGAGCGAAAAGACAACGACTTTATTCTCTGGCGAAAGAAAACGACGACGAAAAAACAAAAGACGAAAAATGCGCGAATATAACGAAGGAGAAAATTGGAAAACTAAAAACGGTACCGACGAGCGCTACTACCGCGCGTCCGAAATAACCTCGTTAATAATTTTCGAGAACCATTTCCGATTTAAGGGTCGAACTGTCGCCGCGGTGGAATTCATCAATTCCGCGATCGTACAATCAAGCACCCATCAACCCGCCCATCCGCCCGCCATAAGCGAGTGAACCGAAGTCGTTTCCCCCAATCGCCTCTACCCTTCGACCACTTCTCGGGTCTCCGCACTTATCCCGTCGATTCCGTTCGTTAAATCGCCGTAACTACGTATATACACACCGGCGCGTTTATTTATTTATTCCGCGTCGTTATATTCGGATTGACGTCGACGATGATAACAAACGCGTGTTATTATTATTACGGTTTACATACTACGCCCGTATACGAGGGACTCGGAATAAACGGCGAATACCGTCGTGATTTTAATTTCGACGAGATTGTCGTAACATAACGAAGACCTAAAAGAAAAAACGACGACGATCGGACGACCGTGTTAGGTTCGGACGGGATTGGTGCCCGTTATTCGGAAACGACCCGCGCGACCGTACAAGACAAACGTTGTTTTACCGTCGTTCCTCGACGGTGGCCGCGTTAAATTCGTCGAGCCGGGTGTTCGTCATCTCGAGTAGCGCGCGAATTCCGAAAAACCGAAATAATCGATTAAAAAAAAAAAAACGGCCGAACGTGTACTAACGTGTTCGTTAGCGGCGATCTTAATTTCGGGAACGACGCGCGCCGGTCGTAGAAGACGACAAAGTACACGAATTCTGTCGCGACCGTTGGCGAAGCGAATAGCGGCGTTCGAAACGAACGTTGGGAAAATTGTTTCCTCCATCAGTCGCCGGTACCGTTTTCGATTCGACGGGAAAATATCGGACATTCCGCGCGACTACGGCTTCGAAAAACTCTCGTGTGTATATATATGTACACACACGCGCCGTTCGATTTAAACACGTTTGCGAATAAATATCGGGAATTTCTTCGAAAACGAATAATAAATAGTACCGAACGATTCGAGCGATAAAGTTTCGGCGAACATGCTCGTCGCGGCCGCACAATACTCGGAATGACTTACATACGCGCGCGCGTCTATGTACGTTACGCGTACGTACATTTCGCGAATAAGCAATAATAATCGATTTTCGTCGTGGCCGGTGAAAACCCGGTCGCCAATTCGCCATTTGGGGGCAACACATTTGGACGGGAAAATACCGAAAACTAGACGACGACCACGGGCCCGACGAAAACCGTACGTAATAGGTAATTCGTCTTACCGGAAACGATTTTATAGGGATTAACCGCGAACCGTGACGAACGTATTTACGGTTTCGGAACGGGAAAAGCGATTTTTCGCCCGAAATTCGTTTCGGGGGAGAATACGGTCGGAAGGGGAACACGAACAGTGTGCTAAAACCTGCTCGCCGCTCGATTTTTGTATACACCAACAGACAAAACGTTTATTATTAGGTTCGAGTTTTAAGGATTTTACGAGAACGGGTTTTAATTCGATCGGGACGAAATTCACCGAACCGATATGACGGTTACGTTTCGGGAAATGCGTTTCGGCGGAGGTTCGATTTTTCAACGCGGAAAGTTTGTTGGTCGAACAGAGGCCGGTGTTCGTATAAACCCGTATAAACGTAATGTACAAAATAAAATATAAACATAATGTCAAACACGTTTAGAAACGAAACCTCCGTCTAGGTAGGTGTTTATAAACGCGCGGCCATCCACGAAACGATCAAATCTAAAAAACAAACGATACGCGAACAATACTTTAAACGACCGAACGTCCGTTTTCGAATCGTAACTACAGTTACAAACGTTATCTAAATATACGTAACGTGTATACATATATACGTACATGTTACGTTCGTCGTAGATGGCGATTTAACGGCGCGACGGGCTAAATTCGAATTTCGTAAACAATCGAGTACGCCATACAGGTGCGCGAAATAACAATATTCGTGTAAACAATCGATTGGCCAGACACCTGTACAAATTACGCTATACAGTCAGCCGTTAGTTGACTAGCGGCCACGGCCGAACCGTTTAGTCGACGTCAACAGCGTAGCACATCGGGGACGCCTATTATCGCAACTAACACGACGGGCCAAAACGACGTCGGGTGAGTACGTGCGTATAATATTGTATGATGATGATGATTAAACGCCGCCGGGCTGGTGAAATACAATCGCCGTAAAACGAACGACTCTCGTCGTTCGCCTCGCTTCGAATTAAAAAGGCATACGCCGTTTACGACCGCAAGCGCGGAGATCGTACTACCAATTAATATTCGCGGGTTCGTTCGCTTTACGATACGCGATTTTTTTATCGTCGAGTTTCCGTATGAAACAATCTAATCACTTCTCCGACGTCGAAAGTCCGTAGCGTGGTATACGATTTGTTCGCCCATACGAGTTTATAAATTTCGACGCGGGTTTATCGTCGAAACGCGCGGTTATTTTATACGATTCGTTTATTATCTACCGTACCGTTGTTTTTTTCGAAACGATTAAACGGAACGTAATTTAATTGTTTTCGTTTAGCTACAGGACGCTTCGTTGTTCTATATTTATTCGTACGCCGTAAATAAAGGGTTTTTTCTTGTCCGAATTATTCACGTCCAACGTCGTACACTATTTTGCGTTTCCTTCGGGGTACCATTATTCGTCACGCCCCGCGCGTTCATAAACCAACGTACGTTCTGGTGTCCATTTATGGGACGGGCGGGCGAGACGGGTTCCGTAAAACGTCTCGGGGAAATTGTTTCGATTACAATTTCGCCGGCCCGTCGTGCGCGGGGCAAGACGGGACAAAGCGCCCGTACGCTCCGCCGGTAATTCCGACTTTCGGCGCTTTTCAGGGCAAATGCTTGGCGCGGTCACGTTAACGCTAATCGCCGGCGTAACAATTTGTACGAGCCGGGCCGACATCAGCGCGGCCGACGAATCAGAATGCCGGACGGAATTAGAACGGCAGTTGCGGGAGTACGTCAAATTGGAGAGTTGGCAGAAACTTTTTACGCGACATCTGAAGTTTACGGTTAACGACCGCGGCGAAATCTTAAGGGGAACGAAACGGCTGAAGTTTAACACGATTATACACAACGTACGTATTATAGCGTACCAGATAAACTGTAAAAAAAAATATAATCCGCCGTACATTTCGTACTTGACGGCGTCGACGTATTTAACTCACCCCCCACACACACACACACACACACACACACACACCCATCTAACGTTGTTTAATATTATATTACCGTAGGCGATTTACGGATGCGATCACGAACACGACGACGAGGTAGACGACTGTCCGAACATTTACCCGGGAAGTATAAAGTCGTGTAGACACGGGACAGCCATAATGTCCGCCATGTTCCGGGCGGCCATGTGCGTTTTCGTCGAATCGTCCGTCAAGCACTTGGTACTCAGCGACGTTTTACTGGACACGTACCCCGCCAATAAGGTAAACTAAAAAATATTTACGAATACCGCCGCCTAAAGGTATCTCGACGGGGGGGTTTAAACCCGATTTTTTTTTGTTGAAAAATTCCGTTTTAGTTGGACGTAATATCCGCTCAGGCCGACCAACCGATCAGAAAGTTCGGCGAGACGGTCGTCCGCATGTTGAGCACGCTCACCCGCGGCCAAACGGCCGGACTCGGCGAACTGATGGCCCTGAATTTGTACCTGAACAACAGATACGGTACGGTCTTCATGCACAAGGTGCCGGTGACGTCGGTCGCGTCGACGGTCGACTACGAAGTCGCCCGGCGGCACGCTCGGCGCGTGCACGACACGATCCTGGGCAAATTGCGCGCGTACTTGACGATGTGGTGCGGCGACCGGGACATGGTCACTCAGTACCGGCTCAAGTACGTGGGCGCGACGCACGCGACCGTATTACACGAGATGGCCAAGAACACGGACGACACGGACGACTTGATCCGCGACCTGAACGTGCAGCTCATCGGCGGCCCTTCGGACTTGGATTTCAGTCCGAAACGGATCGTGCTGGCCGACTACGTGGACCGTTTGGTGTCGCTCAGACCGATGCCCGACGAACTGTTGGCCGACATAAAGTCGAAGACGTTCGAGGTGTCGTACGAGTTCGATCCGCCGGCCGTGAGCGAATACCACGGGCACGTGTTCCGCGCCATATACGCGTGTTTCTATTGGACGACAATCAGCCACCTGCGACTGGCCGTTCGCGTCGTCGACGAACTGGAGAAGCTCGACACACCGGGACAATGGGCGCGGTTCGCGATCAGCTTCGTCAAGTTCATCAGGGCCCTAATTATCTTTAACGTGAACCGGTCGCGGTTCGCCACCGCGTTGCCGCCGACCGCCTCGGCGAATTTGACCGAACTGCTTTCGTTTTTCTCTCGTGCGTGCGCCAAATCGAGGAACGAACCACTCGACCGCGTGATCCGATCGTCCCGGCCGGCGATACGGACGTTCGCGGACTTATTGAGCGCCGACATGGAGACGGTGACGTCGCTGGCCGCGAACGCGCCGGCCCGCTATTTGGACGGCGCCGACTACGCGACCGCGTCGAAACTGATGCGATCGAATTATCGGTCGTTCGCCCGGCTAGTGTCGGCAACGTGTGGCTTCGGAGACGACCTGACGAACGCCGTCAAACTGAAGAGGCTGATGCCGTATATGTCCGACGTGGTCGACTTGACGACCGACGCCTGACACGACAACGTCCGTTCGATTCATAAACAATTTTCCTTTACCGCCTAAACGTTATTATAGTATATATGTGTGTTGTATATAATCGGAACGTCGTTGTTCGTCATTGGTTAAGGCAAATGTTTCGGGAAAAACGGTTTCGCGAGACGCCAAATGTGTTTTTACGCGCGCGACATATTTCCGAACGCGTAAATAAAACCTACGCGGCGTTTACGAACAACGTCGCTGGCTACGATAAACATTCGTGTAAACCACACATGTCGCCCGCGTGTGTGTCGTAGCGGCGAAATATCGCGATAACGTACGAAACGATATAAAAAAGTAAAAATACGCGCGCGTCGTAAACGCGAAACACGCCGTTTCTCGTGTTACGCCCGTGTACGTTCGGACGGCGTCAATTATTCGCACGGGCCCCCCCCCCCGTTCACGAGCGTAACGAAAGTCCGAACCGAACGGGCCGCGATTTATTTATAAGATACGGTACGTGCCCATGGTAACGTTTTAATATTAAGCCTGTACGATTGTACGTATTGTAATATATTACGTGTTCGAAATTGTGTTTTTCCTAAATTTTTGTCGTGCCGTCCGTGCGCGATTGACGGTGAACGCGGTGTACGGTTAGGGCGGATTCTCATTCCGTTTCGTACGTTTCCCGGCCGTTACGGAACGCGCTGTACAGCCGAAAGCGCGTTTACTCGTCGTTGGCGTCCTTAAAACGCTAACCACTGTGTATGTTGTTCTGTCACGCCGTTTCGCGATAGAACGCGAAATTCCGTGGCGTACCGTCGGTTTTCTTTTTTTTTCCGACGCCGTACGTTTTCGAAGCGAAAAACGTATCCGGTATTGCCGGTACGATAACGAAGCCCGTGAAATTTGCGCCGTTCTCGGCTTATACTTTTACGTACCGCGTGTTCGCTCACGGCTGGAGGATAGGGTGATGATGGCGTCGGCATTTATTGGGTACGATACACGTTCCCGTAACCGAATCGGAGAGAAAAGCCTACGCGTTACAGTTAGTACGGAACGGACACGACCACCCCGAAAAGAAAATCTAATCGCGTTACCGGTCCACCGGGTAGCCGACGTATACGCCTATCCGTCATATTAGACCTCTCCCGCCGATGGTATACGCGGCATAAAAATAACGATAGCCTCGGAACAAACCCCCGTGTCCAAAAACGGTCGCTGCCGCGCGACCCTCCGGACCACGCGCGCCTCGATCCATCACGCGGAGATAATACAAAAACAACGGCCGCAACAGCCCTGTCGTCGCTAATTCAATCCGGTCGCGCCCACCCGCTACACGATAATGGCCTTAGCCGGGAAACGAGAAGGACGCGCGGCGTATCGACCACCGGAATCGGACGCGCGTATTGACTATCGGTTACGGGGATCGAACGATCGATTAAACGGGTGGCGCGTTCTGGTGGCCAACGAATAAATACGTGATTCGTGGTCGGCCGAATACAACGCCCGCCGGGACCGGGCAAATAGGCTAATACATAACTCGAAAAAAGTTACACCGAGCAAGCTACGCGAACGTCGTCGAAAACGATTCCGGACCGGACGGCAAGTTTATCGACGTTCACGACGGTACGTAGGATCGATTCACGTACACTCGTGCCGCTACTGTACAAACGTTGCCCGGGACGAACACGTCGACGATTTCTCGCCGGTCGTATGTTTCGTTTCGGGAAACGTATCCGAATAGCGCTGTAGAAGCAAACACAATTCGCCGCCGGGCAACGTAACACGTGCCGAGATCCCGCGGCGCGGCACTATCCGTACGCGAAAATGTGTTCAAAAACGGACGAAACAACGTCGTAATACGCTGTCCCTTACTCGCGCGTTTCACGTTCAATCGGCGAAGTACGTCGTCGTAAAAAACCGATACGTTTCCACCGTGTCGCTCGGATTCTAATGTATTGGCCAAAATTCGAAATCATTATTCGCGATCCGTCTGAATAACGGGCGGGACACAACGAAATTCGTATGAGCTATGCTTGTACGCGTTGCATTTCGCGTTCGGCTACATTTGGACACCTCGATTTGGATACGAATCGAAGTTAACACGTTAAGTCCGAGAAAAAAGTAACTTAACCAGTTAGAAGTTCGTTTAAAGAAATAATAAAAAATTAATTTGTATTTTTTAACCGCGTAATTATACTCGACCTAACCCGACCAATGGTTATGTACCTAAACGAAATATTTGAGAAAGCAGACGATTAATTACGTCGGATGTTCGTATGCGTTGTCCTTTCACGGATCAAACGAAACCAAAATCGAAATGGAAATACGAAAAATAAGTTTTAATATTATCGAAAAATCGCCGTGTTTTTTGTTTGAAAATTCGATATATCGTCGAAACCCGAAGGGATAAAAATAGGTACACGCTGCGTTCGCTTAATATGATAATTTAATACGAATTGTTTCCAAAATTCTTTTTCTACGGCCTCGCCCGAATTTTAATTTTTATAAAATAAATATTTTATATATATATATATGTAAAATACGTACGTCTTTTTATTTGCTTATAATTTTTCGTTACTATAAAACGATAAAAAGCGTCAAGTATTTTGTTAAAAATTTTCATTTGTCTACGAGTAAAATAATTAATAAATTAAGATACGTTTTTCGAGTATTTTACCCATCCAACCGAAATGACCACAGATTGATCCGAAAATCGTAATTGGTTACGTACGGCTGAATATGCACCGAACTTAGAAACATTAGTTATAAAACGCTTAACGAAAATCCGACGAGAAGCAAATTAAAAATAACGACTACGCACGTCTAGATTCGATTCGCGAATATAAATCGTTTTAATCGCGACTTCGAATATAATTCCCGGTTTAAGTCGCGTCGTTTAATTTAGTCGTTTTGGGAAATTCGCGGAAAAACGCACGGTAGTAATTTAAATAACAGTCGTACGCCTATTTTTCTCCCGAATACGAAAAAAAACACAAACTTTTGCGACGTTTCCAAATCCAATTATTATATTTATAAAAGGACTGCTTTCCACTTAGGGAAATCGAATTTTTTTTCTCGTTGGCAAAGTTCGGTTTGTCCCGAAGGGAGAAAGTTCGATAACAATGGGCGTGGCAATGTAGCGATAAGGAAAGACAAAAGGCCAAGAAATACAGTGTACGTATATATATATATATATATGTGTGCATGTCGCGAAATCTCATTAATCAACGAATGTACTACGCGGAAATCCAAATTTCGAATTACCATTGATAACGTTACGTAGAATAACGCAATAACGTTGAACTCGACCGTTATAACGAAACACCAATTTGCGCGACCTCGAACTCCAATACGTGTAATATAAATAACAACTGGCGCGTTGGAAATATAACCGCGATTTTAAATAGCCGAGTTCCGTGTACTAAATACTGTAGTTATGTACGTTTACGAGTCAAGTTTCGTTCATTTTGGCGCGAAACGACGAGCGCTAGTCTATTATTATAATTACGACGAACGGTTAAGCAATCGCGCGGCGTCGTTGCGTCCGAAAACTCCGATTCCGAGCGACGCTCCGTTTAATTTAATTTCTTCGTAATCTTTGGACGTCGTTGAAACAAAATCGACGACCGCGAAAATATTCTCGACCGAACAAAGCGTCGAATGTTCAGCCCCCGTATATACGAAAACCGTCCGAGGTGCGAAAACGAAGTGCTCAATTCGTGAAACGTCCACGGAACGTAGCGCGAGTTTGTTCTTCAGCTGGGTACAACAATAAAGCGCTCAGTTCCCGGCGAAAAAAACCGAAGACCGACCACTTTTCGGCCATTCAAAATTGTTCGACGTTTTTCGTAAACAATCGGTTCGTATCGGGGACGTTTGTAATTATATTATATACGTTTATTCGTGTGCACGAAAATATCAACGCGAAGAACGTATAAAAATGACGCGGTCTTAACGAATCAAGTGCCAATTTATAGTATATAGAGCGACGGTATAACGAAACTTCTGAAACGCTTTTCGCCGACTCGTAATCGCGAAGTTTTTCGAGAAACAAAAATAATCGTAAAAAATCGATACTCGTATACGAAATTGGTCGCTACTAGCCGGCGTCAAATCGTTTCGCGCCACGAAACGTATTCGGATCGAAAATTACAACGACGTGTCGGTCGGCCTAGAATATACAGTCCCTTTCCCGACGTATTCAAAAACGTACCGTCGAACCGGACGCTCGCGTTTTCCGACACTTTTGCGTTACGATCGTTTACGACGACGAACATTAAAAATGGGTTCGTGCGATCGGACGTTTTCCGAGCGCATTTGTCTATCGTTCATACCCGTCGGTGAAACGTCTCCAACCGGAACCCGAAACGAACAGTACGTTTATAAAATAATAAGGACGATAAAAAAGTAAAAACGGTTTTCCTCGGTGTCGTGTCCGGACGATACGCGTATTATTTTCCCCCGAAACAGAGACGGCGGATACGGGCGAGACGAGACGCGCCCGCGCGCGCACACACACGTGCCGGGAAAACCGGAGGGGGGTGAAGGGGTGGTTAGGGGAGAAAGGAACCTATTGCGTGGACGTGACTCGAAAACTATATACGAAATCGTAATAACTACCTACACACGTATTTACGTATATAATATGACATACGGGCGAACGGCGCAAAATACGTTTCGTAATTCGTAAAAACGACGGGAAAATTGGAATATTTTTCTAACGGTATCGTTCGCCGTAGTTACCGGGGTACCGAGGCAATTATTGTAAACAACGCGAGGCGGTAAACCGAGGTCGGAAAAGAAATACGGTACGAGGTTTTTCGTTGGTTAAACCGAATAGCGCGCGCAAGTTTTCACGCCCAAATCGTTCGCGGTTACCCCGGACGCGATATTCCCGTTACGTTTTACTCGTCGAGCATTTATCGATCCGTATGTTCGATCGTCGCGTAAACCCGAAAAACGTACTCTCGATACCCGGACGTCTACATTTGCCGTCGGACGTTTCTTTGTTAATAAAACGCGAGCATCGTCGGCGCCGGTCAGCGCGTTCGGCGTACACGTTTATACGGGCGGGAGAAAATTAGGGACATTGTTCCGCCGACGCGTGTTTTGATCGGACGCGCCAAACGGCTCGAGTATTTCCATACCGTAACGAAAAATTACTGGCGCGCGTCAATCGCGATAACACCAATTATCGCTTTATTGTTTATTATTATTTACGATAAATAATTAACGGCGGACGTGCGCGACCTATACAAATTGAAATTGCCCGACCGTTTTCAACGGAGGATTTACAAACACGGTTCGTTTGTTGTTGACAATCACGATTCGTACACGTTCGTTTCGGGTCGAGATGAATCCGCGGGTATGATTCGACACGTATTAGCCATATTCGTAGAAACAATACGCCAACGTAAACGAAACGGTCGAAATAATGTAAACATACGATTAAAATTTACGAAAGCGATAATACGTCGCGTTTCGTCGACGACGGATAAAATGATAACAAAAATGACGCGGTTCGTTCGAACGTTCGGATTACCCCGAATAGTTCGGAAACGTCGCGGACCAAAAATAGAAATATCGACGCGCGCGCGCGCGCTTAACAACGTCCGTGGGTAACGTTACCAAAAAATCAGAGCGTCGATTTATCGTAACGCCGACCGAACGTATTGAAAAGTAACGTGCGGATGACGCCAAAATGGCGTACGGGCGAATTGTACATTTGTTACGCGTTCGCGTACACGACGGCCGGGCGCGCCGTAATTAATTTACGACGTCGCGTCGTCGCGTTTGTTCGCGAAAACGTCCCGTCGGTTTCCGAAAATATTTTTAAGACCGTTACCGAGTAACGCCGGAGCCGATCGAAACATCCGTACCAAACAAACGAATACGATACGTACGTTGGGGTGACGAACGGCCCGTTCAAAAATTCGCTTTCGAAACAACGCGTACGTTTGCCGCGGCATTGATATTGGCGATTTGTAGCCGATTTTCGAAAATCTTTCGTCGCGCCACAATACGGACGACGTTACGAAATGTTACGTTAAAAAAAAAATCGTTCAAGTACGTACGTTATTTATATCGTACGTCGACATCGCGATAAAATAAAATGAACCGGGGACGTCGTCGTTCGTGAATACGATTTACAATATTCGACGTGCCTTAAAGATTGTAACGTACACGAACTGCGCGTATATAGTTTTTTAGTTTCTCGGTATTTTCGAATTCATTTTTTTTTTGTTTTTCTTAACAAATTACGCGACGCGCGTAATATTATGTACGTATATATATATATATATATATATGTATACGGTACACTCTTGTACGGTACTCTTAAAATAAACGAACGATAAATTTGAATCGCCAACGTACTTAACTCAAAAAAAAAAAAAATATAGCGTCGTCCGCCTTTAATGAAAATGGAAAACTGTTGATTAAGTCTACACGTAGAAACCCGTTTGTTTTTATTTTTATAACACGAAGATAATAATAATAATTTCTCTAGGGTCATTATCTTACGAAATTAATAAAACGGCGGCTTTAAGAAGGCGCAATGTGATTTTAAATTAAACATTATGACAAGAAAAAAACCCCGATGATTTATGAAAGCACTTTAAGGGCTTTTTTCGAAACGTATATAGGTGTTCGTCAGTAGCAATATAAACAGCGGCAGTTTTGAAACGAAAAAAATATACCGTGACATTCGTCATCTAACCGTATGAATATATTATGTTTATAAAACGTGTACAGGGCGCTTAGATTTATTTACTCGAAATATAGCAAACTCGAGAGGCAAGTGTCAGTTCGTTTTTTCGCGTTTCGTCGCGGAAGTCGACTCGTTTTTTAATATAATTGTCACCATCGGCGGTAAATAGTCAATTGTTGTAAGCGATATATATTTTTTTCGCTCGAATTACGTTTTTGTTTTGTGCCGTAATCGAAATTTCATATATATATATATATATATATTCAAAATATCGATTCGAATTTTATTCAGTTTAATTTTAGAATTATCAAATGTTCGTCGTAATTGATCTTTTAGAAAAGTCATTAACGCTACTTTATAAGACTTAAAATCACTTATAACAGAAATGTAAACAATAGTTTGGAAACCGTAGATCTATCAAAATTTTTGTAATATCGCAAGCGTCATTTTACTATTTTCGAACCGCGAGTTAAATGTTCATATTGCGTTGTACTAAGAAGCGAATTTGTCTGAATAACGACGGTATGGTTAAGTATTATGTTTCGGTAAAATCGAAAATTTTGAAAAACTTAAAAAACCGCCAATAGCGAATAGTTTTTCGAATTCGTCGAAAAATGAGTGAATCGTCGTTCCCGGCGATTTAATATTTTCTACTAATACCGACGTATGTGTGTGTGTGTGTGTGTGTGTGTGTGTGTGTTTTATAAAAATAAATACAAATCGATTCTAGGATTACTCGACAAATTTAATTTGAAAACGCGTATTGGAGACGATACGATACTTTCCCGGGTAATTTTTATATTAAACTTTTAGACGAGCGTACAGTCGTTGTAAGTTGTCTCGGCGTACGCTCGATGCTCGATCAATTCGACGCGGGACCCGTCCGTATCGTTTATATATCGGTCTCTTTCTGCACAAATATCGTTCGGACGATAAACGACTTCTTGGGTCAATCCGTGCGGAAGTTTATTACGTACCGACGTACGTAATACCGCTTTTGTTAAGAATATTGTTTTTTCCCTCCGTCTAATTCGTCGCCAACCCGTCTGGGTATACGCTGCACATTTATATATGAATACACACACGCGCCCGCGCGTGCGCACGTACAACTATTAATACATATATATATATATACACATATTGTAATGTACGTGCAAACTGCGCCGACCTGGCAGTTATAAATTGTCGCTTGTTAAATGATATAAACAACTGGGATCCCGGGTGCCCGGGTACGCACCTCGCTAATGGCACGGCCAATTAACCCTTCAGGGTCTCGGAATTCGGTTTTTTGGTACGGGGTTTGTAGACGGCAACGGTGGTGGGGAGGGTGTTAATACACGCGGGACCCGGCCCTGTGGACAAACTAGAGTCGCGGAGCGAGAGGGAGACAACGAACGGAGAATAGGCTTATTACGCGCGCGATTTTGCACCAAGAAAGAAAGACAGATATACAATACGCGTACGACGGAATATAAAAATAAATACCCTCTTAGAGGGCTTTTTGGTGGGGGTTTCGTAATTAAAAATAAAAGTGTTTTCCCTTCCGTTCGTTTGAATATATATATATACACACACGCGAGTATATACGTGGAGTATACGATATATAAACACCTACTTTGTTCGTTTCGCGCCGACACGAAAACGGTGTACATTTTTAGTCGCGCCTAAGACTTCGATTTCGAAATACGGGACTTACGTCGGCCATTAGTCGAATTAGTCTCGAACCGGTACGCGAAATCCGAATGGTCGACTAATTGCACGACGCGTAATTCGGGCGTGTTTGACGCGTTTACGTATTTCGATGATTCCGACGGGAGTGTCGTTCGTGTCGATTACTGCGTAACGGTTGCCGACCAATCCCGTGGGCAGGTCTCGGGAAAAATACAATTCAAAACGACATTATTTAAAACGAATTCGCGGTTGTGACCTCGATATTTTTCCAACCGAAAAAATCGCCTCCCCGCTTCAGAGATTTACATTATAATTACGGCGTAATATTAAATTTAGTGTTGTAAGGTACAAATCAGTAGACATTTGACAATGTTCGCGTCATCCCAGCGTCTGTATTATACACACCACGCGTACATACACGTCGTCTAGCGATCGAAATGAATATTTCTAGAGAAACGCGTATCGTGTTCGGATCCGTTTTTACTACGTACCTTATCCGGCGCAACGAATGTACACGATTCGGTCGATGTAATAACACCGTTTTATGTAGAATCGCGTGAACGCGGTATTTGTCTATTCCGAGGTAAATCTCGTTCGTTACGATACCAAACGTCGTGGTACTTAGCGCCGGTCGTCCTATCTCGGTACACAAAAGAGGATGTCCGCTTTTTTGTCACGGGTACCACCTGGGCAACAACCGACCGAGCGCGCAGATGTGAATGGATACGGCGAAATGGGACGGAAGCCATATATACAGCTTTATATATATATATATATAGAAAAGTGAGCTGTTTCGCAAGCCGATAACAGTTTCTCTTCTTCAGGTATATATAAGCAATAAGCTCTCTGATTCGAACGTAGCCGGGCAAAGCTTTTTAACACGGAACGGACAGCCAAAAATTCTGCAACGCCCACGGCGTAATCCCTTCGTGTCGTGTTCGGAGACTGTAAGCCTTACAAATCAGCGTTAGCCTACGAGCAAATAAATAAAACCGTCACGCCGTCCGGACGCAAAACGGATTTGGCACCGCCACCACCACCACCGTCACTACAGCTACTATTATTACTACGACGACGATTTTTTCCAATTTAAGTAATCGATATACCCGTGTACATATATATGTCTACGAAACGCGGGAAAAAAATGAGGAAAAAAACGCGTTTAATGTATGTACCGTACGCTTTTATGCGCCATAATGCCGTTCGAAAATTCCGAACGCGCGCGCTCTAAACGCGTAATAAACGTTCGGAGTTTTTTTTTCAAAGCGTAATATTTATAATACAAATGTACGACAAAAGTGTCGAAAATTCTACCAGGCACTTTTCGGGCACCACCTCAATTCAACATATATATCGTATTCGAGGCGCCGCGTCATTTTCGAGTTGGTCTTATTATCTAGTCTATCTAAACGTTTACGCGCGAGTTAATCATCAAAAAAACTGACGTCGTGTTCCAGCCTATCTATACGTGGAGAACTACTTGCCTTTCCGACGCCGGTAAGTTCCTTGCCGGAGATCCGTCGTTGCAGCAACGCCGGCAGTGGAGGCGCGTGCTTGTGCAGACTGCTGGCGAATCCGTGCGAAGTGGCCGCGGCGTCTTCTCCTTGAGAGCTCCGTCTTTTTCTCCGGTGCGGCGAACCGTTCAAGTTCAATTTTTGGGACGCCCTGTAAATCGCGACGGTAGATTGATGAAAATACTCGGCCGACAACGGCCGAAAATCGGAACCACGCACGTCCGGACGAGGGGGAGGGGGCAAGCCGACGGCCATCCGAAACGTGCCGCGCGATTGGCTAGTGTTTCGTTCTCCGTTCGACAATTGTTCACGCGACCGCTACCGCGTTATTTAACGGCCCGAAATAGCGACACTGCGTGTACCGCTCGTAAACTCGGTTCGATCCCGTATAATACACATACGTTCCGTACGCCGTGCTTAACCCACGAAAGTTATTACCGACGTAAATGGAAACAACGTGTAATGGTAACCCAATCGGGTCAGGCGATCGAGTACAATGTACGGTGCGTTGCGGGGAAGGGGAGGCACGAAGTTAAATGGGCGCGGATGACGAACGTAATAAGATTTTTAAAATGCCGCTACGGCAAAGCGAAAGAAAATACGCCCTTCTAGTAAGCCGGTTCCCAAATAATAGGCTTTTCTTTACCGCCGAATAACGCACGTCGAAAGTACCGTTTTCGTCCGGAAAACCACCCCGCCGCGGTAATAACCTAACCCCGACCGCTCGCGCCCCACAAATGGAAACACGAACGGTAAGCGTTCGCGCCATTACGTAATTCCTTTCCGAAAAATATATAAATATTCGTTCGCGATTTATGCACGAGTCGAGTGCGAACAATTTTCGATTCGTCAAATCGTTTAATTGAAAATGGCGAGAGCCAAACGCGCGCGTACATACAAACGTTGAAACGTCGCCGGCTACTTGAAATGTACGCGCCCACGATTCGTTCAATATATACAGAAATATAATTTTATCGCTATTCGCGCGCGAAAGGGCTAGAAAATACGATCGTTTTCCGTATAACTGACGACGGGACAAAAACTCGCGTAAATAAAACGACTTTATAATAAGTAAACGGTTAATATTATCGGAAACTAAATTTTCGTCGGCATTCTTGTCGCCAACGATACACAAACGCGGCTTTTTATATAAACGAAATAAAATAAACGTCGACTTAAACTAAATAAGACGAACCATCGCGATCTGCAAAAAAATACTGATATTTATTTAAATGGCTTAGGAGTGAAACGTGAAAAAGGAGCGAATTGAATTTCAATGAACCCGTGTTTCTCGGAGATAAAAAAAATATATAGATATATATAGAAGAAAAATAAGAAAAACAATTTCGCTTCTTTAGTTAATTTTAAAATATACGCCGTACGTTTAATAACGTATAGCGATCGATCGTGATTAAAGTTACACTGGTCCCGGTGACCGATTATCAAACAGATACGACCACAACCGCGGTAATTTTATTATGAACACAAATTCTTTCAAACTTTCCCGTTTAATAATCAATACTTTTCGTTATATTTCGGTGGTATTCCTTATACAAATTACCTACGACCTAAACCGCGAATGGTTCCAATAACAATCGTAACGACCCGAAACGACGTGGATTTAAAACGTGTAACATTTCCGTTCCGTCGAAACTCGTACAATAAGTCATACGCCGTAAACGTATTTGAATACCACCGAATAGATACTTACATTGCCGCGTTGAAAAACCACGAATCGAGGATTATTTTACACAGTTAAACTTAAACAAAAAATGTCTATTATTTACGCGCGTGTATATAGGAATTAAAATTTACGACGAACGAAATCTCGAGTCTATAACACTCGAAAACCGTCGGAAGCCTTTCGATTATTTCGTAAATTATTCGCGATATTCGTTTCGAACTTTCGTACTTAAATTCGAGTACCGCCCGCGTTTTCGTGCAAAATCGTTAAAATAAAAATTCCGGAGCCACCGCTCTGCGTAGGTCGGCGGACTAACACGTCTACTCTTCAACCCGTCCGCGAGTCGCCTGACGATTTATTCGATTCTATTCGACGAAATACAACGTTCGCGTAAAGATCGCCGCAAGTGCACGGCAAATATCGTAATCGGTTCCGGAAATGGCCGGAGGAGAGGGAGGAAACTTAATTTTAGTTACGTACGCGTCGCGGGGCAGTAATGACACGGCCCACCGAACGGAATCACGCGTATTTTATGTTTCGTCGATCGAACGACAACGTGTCGTCTCGTACTTCTGGGATTTTGTAACGTCGCCATCGAATCGGACAACGGCGTGTGCGTCGACCTACAATCGGTCATTTTTCTCGCGAAATCGGAATAAACAAATCGTATTTACGCGTCCTACACGGCGGTTGGGGTAACGTTCGGCCGCCGAATGTGAGTTTTGATACCATGTGTGTGTGGGGGGGGGAAACCATTATACGCAAGGCCGCTCGCGGATGTTTCCGAGATATGTGCTAATATAGGCGGACCACAATCGGTTCATAAATGTTTCGTTAAAACCGTGTTTTATCGTTATTTGTCATTGTTGAAACAACGGCCGGTTTTGTAGAATTTCGCCGGGCCGTCGTTATTAAATTCCGCAAAAGTTTAATGGAATTACGCGATAAATATTAATTATCGTCGCGCGCGGCACTTGCCGTTCTTTTTCTTAATTACTACAACACGGCCGACGAGGACGACGACTAAGCAATAATGTTCTATTATACGGAAGTCGCGCTGATAACAATATTCAGACGACGCGTACGTACGTAAACACGAATAGGTGTAATACGTCGTTAACCCGCCGCCACCGCCGTCGTTTATTATTATTATTATCGCCCCCCCCCACCGCGTGATAATTTCGAGTTGTATTATGGTGGCCAATTACACGTGTATATATATATATATATATATATATATATACGTACATAAATATATTTAACGTACGATAAATCGTCTCTATGGGTACAGTTTGGTTTATTTCCGAAACAACGTGACAACTCGTTATCCGCGTTATACAGATATTATGTACGTATATATATATATGTGTGTACACTTGGACTTCGATAAAACCGTAACGATATTATTGGGATTTGTGCGCGAATAAACGTACTATGTTGTACCCATACGTATTCGTTTACGCGATATCGAAACGAAAGTACGATTTTATTGGAGAATAAAAACGGTTTGCGGATTTTAAGTATTGGCCGCGCTATATAATAAGCGAATAGACGAATTGGACGCGATAGGTATCGAAAATAAAACCTCGAGCGCGCCGCGTACCTCTTCCATCGTAATAAACGTTCCGGGATTAAATCGTCCCCGTTCACCCCGGGCCGGATTCCGTTCCGAAAATTGCTCGTACGTTCCCGTCCTATACGCGAACGTCGCCGGGCGTTTATTTACGTTTTACGAAAACGACGGCTACTCTATACGGCTTCGGAAATGACGCCGATTACAATGGACGTGATTCGGCGAAATATTTTTCGATATCCGAATCGACGAACCGACGCGCGAAGTAAACGAATTCATCGGATACAAATATATATATATATACACACGTATGCGAGCAGTTTGCGGGGATGAAATCTTAAAAGGTAACGCGTAAAAGACGAAAAGCGTATAATAAAAACTCGGTTTACGTTCGACAGGGTTTATGACACTCGCGTAAACGGTAAACGTATCGACGCGGCCGGAAAATGGGAAACGTTTCTACGTACGGATGTTGGCGGTGATAAAAATAACGGCCGCAAGTAGAATGACGGCAGTTAAAAATCGTCCGCCGAACCGTGAATGAAAATAGAAGCGAATCCCGAATTAATAAATTCAAAGTGGTCTCGTGTGGTTTTATATTTTGCTCAGCTGTTGTCACGGGGCGAACTTCCCACGATTTCGCGAGTAATAAGTGAGTGATGTATACTAAGCACCGATACGAATATTATACCGTACGACTCACTCGTCCACGAACGTTTATTATTAATTAAGTAAGCAACAGTTCTTGTAGTAATTATTTGAGAATAGTTTTCGTTTAACGATGGACCGGAACGAGGAAATAATTTCGACGCGCCAAAACGATTGTTATTCGAATAGAATTTAACAGGACGAAATGTTTTTTTTTTTTTTTAAAAAAATCCCCCGATCGAAAACAACGATTCGAAATTCCGCACAATGATTTAAAAATATTATCGGCGAACGAGTGTATGATTGTAGTAATACTCGTAGTATTGTTTCCGAGGATTTTCGAAAAAACTTCGTTAAACGTACGGCGAGTCCAACCGAACTCAACGAGTACGTATTGGAGTGATCTTGGTAAGTGTGTGTGTGTGTGTGTGTGGGAGGAAGGAGGGGAAGTACGAGGATTTTCGGAATTTGTCGACATGTGTGAGAGCTCGCAGCAGTCACATGGTGTCCGGAAAGTTTTCTTATTACTGTCCATGGTTGAGAGACGGAGGAAGGGGGTAGCGTGTGTGTGTGTGTAGAAAGAAACTTTCCCTCTCGCGCGTACACTCGGAAATCATTAGTAGCCGGCAAAATGAAAAAAACGCCCAAAGAAGAAGTGCCCCCCCCCACTACCACCACCAACCCAGCGATAGAGCTTAATTTCATTAACGCGTCATCTCTTCGCAACGGGGCACGATCACACGCGTGTACACACACACACACACACACACACACACACACGCACAAGCACACACACACACACACAAACGCACACGCACACAAACACAAATACACACACACGCGCGCGCGGTTAAGACGATACAACAGAAGGCGGCCGCCGTTCATTACCGAGAGGAAAACGTTCACGTGTGCCCCCTCCGCTCTCACGCCATCGCCACGGAGGTGGGTGACGTCACGAGATACCGAAACCCGATCACGTCCAATACTACGCGGTATATAGAAGGTTGTCGTGCCGGTCACGTCTTCCTTTATCCCTGCTTCTATCCTCTGCGTCCTTCTCCTCGTTCGTCCGTCGCACACCCCTCCCATCCCAACAACAGCCGACCACCGAACCTTAGCGTACTTTTTTCTTTTTCTTTTTTTTTTTCTTACCTCCACTATACGTTCTACTTTTAACTTTGACAGCCGTGCACATCCCCCTCCGTCGGCTCCTATATACCCGCGAGAAGAACATGTTTTGAATATTTCACCCCCTTCCTCGTAAAATAGCTTCGGAGAAACCTCAATTTCTTCTTTATACTTCTCACTATATAGCTCCTTCTTATTTCGTACCACCGCCACCATCATTCCACGACGCGCCTTGCTGCGGCGAGATGTATATATTTTATTATTCGTCGGGTTCGGCCAACTACATACGGCACGGAATGAGAACAAAATGTGTCCTCGAACGTACACACGAACCGCTAATACATTACGCGGGAAAGTTGGCGTTCGTCGCGAGATTTTTTTTTTTTTTTTGGAAACTACACGAAACACACGTAATAATAATAATAATAATAATAATAATAATAATGACGCGACGTTAAGTTTCGAATACATTTTCGTATATGAGCAAAGAAATTTAAAACTTCGCGAACGTATGTGATTACAATATATATATATAGTATGCAAATCTAACTTAGTATTCAGACTTGAACGCGCGTCCGCATTATATAGGAGCGTGTGTTCCCGTTAATGATAATATCTATATGTATATATACATATTTGGACACTAGTTATGCAAAACTACTACATTGATGACGCCGTCGAGTTATACCGAACAAAAACTACACGGAATTATAGCGACACCACGAGAATATTATTATGATACGCGCTTTGTAACCGTACGCTTTTAATTATACACGGAGTCTTTAATTATATTTATTCTCGGGATTTTCCCGTTGAAACGGGGGGGCGAAAAAAAGACGAAAGACGGGACGACGTTCAAACAACAACAACAATTCGCTACCCGTACAGCGTACGTTGTCGTTCAATTAAAACGGAACGGTAGGTGTGCGCGCGTCATTCCGTCTGATGGTCGCGGTCGAACGGCGTTTTTCGGCTACAGCGGGATCGCCTTTATTAACCAGCGCCGATGTTCGTGCGACGAGAACGCATGACCGTTTCTCTATTGCCGGACGTAACCGAAAAAAGGAGGCATTAAGTCGCGTTTGGATAACAACGTAATATGGTACTGCCCCTTTGTACGTTGCTGATAAGGAAGAAAAACGGACGCGGAACGCCATTAGGAAAATTGATCGAAACAAATCTAGTAGAAAGCGAGATACCCGCCGATAGAAAAAGAATACGTCGAGGAAAGCGCACAAATAAATTATATATACGGAGCGAACAACAATGGGAGTATAGAAGTATATACGTATATGTATATATACGATGGATGACCCGCGGCGTATTACAAAACGCGATTCAATTTATAATCAAAAACCGTACGTCGAAATACGCAAAATAAGAATATCGTTATTTTCGGGATCAAGGCTTCCGTTCCGTTGGAAATAATTTATTACGTCCACGAACCTCGCGCGATTGATCTACCGTCGAATTATTCGTAACGATTTTACGGCCGAAAAATATCGGAATATCAGTTATCGGCGCGTTTTTTGCGCGGTCCGTTCGCGAAACACGTTCACCCGAAATTCGGTTAAAAAAAAAACCCCCCGATAACCTCGTTAAAAACACGTCACGTTTCGCCGTAATAATTATGTGACAATATTAATTGAAGCTTTCCCGACGAATTTCGACGCGTCGATTTTAATAACGGAGCTTGTATGTACGTCATTTCCCCCCACCGAATTCGTTAATCAAATATTACTTCGTCCGTCGGATAAACGAATATATTAAAATCGATTTTGTATTTTTGCGATAGTTTTACGATCAAATTTTTTTTTAATTACGAAACGACGGCGCACTGACACACGTTTTATACAACAACAGCGGTATCTATATAGGTACTCGTCGTACGATGTACCGTAGTATTTTCGCTATTTCCTAAACGATAATTTCAAAAACTGGAAACGCCGCTCGTCCATAAAATGTAAATAAGCACACGCCGGCAACGTAATTCGCTCGAGAACAGTTTTCGCGTATAAATGTTCGCCGCGTTTCTCTCACTTTTTCGAGCACTTAAACTTCAACCGGAGGTCCATTTTTACTTATAAAACCCCATTTATTGTTGCGCTTTTACCTTTTTATGGGTTTTTTGATTAACGGCAGTTTTCATTTTTGCGATGTTCGTACGGCGTACGTCGGACGGTTTATACACGTGCGAGCCGGCGCGCTATTTTTCATCCCGCTAGAGTTACTATCTGGCAACGCGAAAGTACGGCCCGGTACGGTACGGGTACGATATATAAATTAGGCGACTCGGAATAGGAAAACTTTTACGCCCGTCGTTCGAAATTGCCGCGTATCCTTCGCGACTAACATCCAGTGAGGTAACCAGTGACAGAAATCGTGACGGCGGTCTTACGAAATCACCGAAGTCGCGCTAATTTGATTGGAATCGTCGTCACGCAGCTGGCGGCGGTGCGCGTTTTTACGAAAAAACGTTCGTCGTTCGGCGGTCGTCTAATTACACCGGGCAAACGGGAGAAATCGGTGGAACGACGGCGCCACCGGTGTACCGGGCACGAATAAAAAACTACGACTCGAACACCGACTCGCGAGCGTTTTGAACGCGAGTAGGTCGAAATCGAATTAAACGGAGAACCGCACGCACTCCAATTACGTGCAATCGAATTACTACGCGGTATTCTCGAAGATAAAACCGCGCGCGTGCGTATTATTCCTTAAATATTACTTAAACGTCGAGTCGAACGCGCGTTTTATTCGCCTCGTTATACGGCAATATTGGCGACGGCACGATAAACAAAGAGATCCGCGATATTGTTATACGGGCGAGTTAATTAAGTTGGAAACAATAACTAGCCAGCGGATCCTTTCGAGAACGCTTCGGATAATTTAATCCCGCGACGAAAGGGTTTTAAATAGCGATAATTAATTACGGTCGTGTGTGCGTAGATATATATATATATATACGTATACAGGTAAGTACGACCTGCAACGTATATAAAGCGTGTCTTGATAAATACGGGTCGCGTCACTGTTTGAACTTATTCAACTCCCTCCCCTCCCATTTATCAACCACCCGGACGAACCCGGCCGAAGTTCGTTTACACGTATTATACGTGCACCGATACGGGCACGCGCACTTGAACGCACCGTGATAAGTACGAGGCGACGTTTCACGACTGCGGCGTATTTCGACGAAATTAGTCGTTAAATTCGCCGTCGGCCGGGCTACTACCCCGGGGAATTGGACGACGACGGACACGTCGGATCGAACAAACGGCGACAGTGGAGCGCGCACGCGCGATTATCGAACGAGAGGTATATGAACGCCGGAAAAGAACGGGAAAGCGTTTCGGGTTAGAGGCGGTGGCGGCGGTCTGTCCCCCGACCCGTTGTCGTCGTTGTCGCCGTTGAGGAGAGGGCGAGTGCGAGAGGTGTTTCGATAAAAATAACAAACGGTACGCGCGTATATAAACGCGCGAATACGGCGGTTTTATTATATACGTAGGTGCCGAACAGCGGGGCAGGCAGCAGATGGGGTATAAGTATAATACGTCCCGGAGTTATATTATACGTACGGTGACGTATTCGCCCCACCTGCTGCTCCGCGACATCATCGTCGTCGTCGTCGTCCTATAAACGAGCTTACTGTTTATTATTACCGTTATTATTACCCGTCTCTCCGCGGGGATGTACGACATTTTTCAGATTCAACGACGTAAAACGGCGGGTTTTTTTCCCCCGATTCGTCCCTGTAGGCTCTCGAAAGACGTACGCGCTCACGCGGCCGCGCCAAAAGGTTTTTTGGACTTTTTCGCGCGTGTTTTCGTTACCGCGCGTACGACCGAAAATCGTTTTCTCCTCTACTACTACACCCGTGCACAAGCGAGTGCCGGGACGTGATGTACACATACACACACCACCGCCGCCGTTGCGGCCAACATACGCGCGCGCATATATTTTTCCGCGGACGCGTAAGCCACGTGTCACATTTTTATTATAACGTAACGCGTCGGAGCACTTTTGGAATAGAAAGCCTATCGCGTGTTTCTTTTACCGGGCCGATCCGCGTGACCGGAATTTATACACTCTCCCGACCATTGGCGCCCGCGCCACAATGTATAACCTTAAGCCGTACGCGATACGATCCCGTCGCGTTCAATCGAAAACCGGGCCGTTTTTACGCGAACCGGTGAAAAAACGGACTGTTTAAACGCGAGGGACGCGGTTAAAGTTCCACGGTCGATTAACATTGACGATACTATTATTAACAATACGCTCGTGTAAACGAATATAGAGTTTATTCTTCAAAATATACAATCTATACTTAGGAGCACGATAAGTGGGTAAAAAATAAACGTAGTAAGTACTAAATTTAAGTGAAAACACCCGGCGAAATAATAATAATACTTGAAACGTGCTTGGCACGCTTATGTAGAGCAGAGATCGTCCACTTACGACACTGATCGAGATGATTAATTTTTTTTTTTACTACGGTTTAAATCCGACTATTTTTAGATCGGGGAATTGAGAAGACACCGTCGAATATAAAGCGACGTAAAAACGAGGGAAAAAGGCGAGCCCCGAACCGACGCGAACTAATACGTATCAGAACGGGACGTACCAATTCGAAAAACGTTAAATAATCGGCAGGTTAAGTTTCCGCGATCGTAACGGAGATTTACGAAATCGTCGTACGAAACAATTTCCGAAATCAACAATATCCGTAAACGAATTTTCGCGAGCACGTCAAACGTGTTCGACAATTTCCGTTTTAAACTCGACGCGTAATTCGTAAAGCCCCATCGTTAAGTCATCGTTACGACCGAGCGCAATACGTCACAATTAGGAACCGATAATGTAGTACGGTCCGGCTCGTCGGAGCGTCTTTCTCCACGCGCGTCGTTTATACGTCTAGCTTGGGGGCCGCCCGGTTCAAAGTCGACGTTAAACGTTTACGTTCGTAAATACGCGTCGCGAAAACCGTTAAACGTACGTAAGAATTGGCTTATTGACGACGAGGTCGAGGGCCGAACACGAAATCGGGTGGTTCGCGCGTAATCCGCCGAGATTATATAGAGAATATATAAAAAAAGAAAACGCGGCCGGTGATAATTATCGACCGCCCACGAAATCCCCGGACCGGTCAACAGCGAACGGACGAAAACGAGCGACGGGAAAGATAAAAAAAAAAAAACGAAACGTCCACTCTTTTTTGTTACGAGCTCGGCGGGAAAATTGTTGAACGGTTAATTAAACTTTCGCCGGCAATTTCCACGCGCGTATATACAACGAGAGAATTATCTTCGGGGACTGCGAACGTGCCTTTCGGATTTATGGGCACAGAAATACGTCGCGCGCGCACAAATCCACAAACACACACACGCGCGTTATATTTATACGGCCGTGATCCCGTACGCAGGTATAATAACGATAATATTATAAATGAAAACGCGCGAAAAATCCGTTAAGACTCGTTCGGGCGTCGGGACGTTAATCATTAATATTACGGCGGGCCCGGGACACGGGAATTAGTTTCAGGGAACGAAAAACCCCTCCTCGCTCGACTCGGCCGTACAATAAATACCGGCCGAAATCCCCGCGCGGTTCGAATTGACTACCGAACGGCCCGCGCGAATAATACGTGAGCGTAACGGTCTCTACCCCATCCGCCCCCCCCCCTCACGGCCAGCACGCGTCCCACACGCTCGGTCTGTTTTGACGGACGATTAAACTCGGACGTCCGAATAAATTATCCACCGCCGCCGCCGCCGCGTACGAATCAATCGCGGAAACGCATTTGCCTTTTTTCGTACGCGCGGCCGTTTTTTTGTATTATTTTTTTTTTGTTTTTACGCGCGCGTACGTCGGTTTACAAGTTCGACAAAACCGCGCAACCCTTAATCAGTCCGTCGTAATCTACACGCGCGTTTACGGTCGCGGAGGGTTATAACAACGCGATTAAGGACGACGCGTCCTTATCGAACAAACGTAAACCGCCCTAGCTACACATTACACGTTTGGCGAAACGGGTAGATCGTTACCTACGGGTTTTTTAGGCGACGTGCGTTTCGGTTATGGTCGCGACTGCCGTACTTCGGCTGTATCGAACGGAAGCGTCATTTTCGGTCACGGTCAACGTAATACTACTAGTAGTACGCGTGGAAAAGTCGTACTTACGCAATCGCGGGTTTTACCGATATCGGGAGGGGCTGCGTTTTCCGTTTTTCCGGAAAAAAAACGTCGCTGTCCTAACCGCAATAAGCGATTATACGCGTTCAATTTTCACCGTTCGTTTGGTCACGCCGGACCGTTATTTATTTCACCGCTACGCGCGTTCTTCTTATCGAATCCGGAGAATTACTAGGGGAAATTTTTTTTTACGCTTTTTAACTATCGTTTTCAAACAGATACCGCGTTTTGTACTATAATAAACGTACACGTACGTAACGCGTCGCGTTAACATGAATAATATTATTCGAAACGTCATATTGAATAGGGAGCTTGGTAACCGAACCATTCCCTAACGATTTCGTGATAAATAAATAATATCGCTCCCCCATCGACCCAATCCACTCGTCCGACATACCGCTAAATACGCTTTTAGAAACGGGATATTATAACGCGAAATTGACGTTCAGGCTACGGTAGCGCCGCAGAACGATTGACGTTATACGTCCGCTCGCATTATTATTGGCGATAACCGTACGTCGATAGTATTCGTACGCCGAAAACGAACCGTCACAACGACAATTATTATGATCGACGTCATTCGCGATACGAATTGATATTTAACGGATTACTACGACTCGCGTACACGTAACCAGGAGGGGGAGGGTAGTTGTTCGGAGCGTATCAAATATCAGAGCTGTTCAAAAAGTAACGTTAAAAACGCTCTATAGGAAAATAATATCTATTTAGTCTTTCGAATCTACACGTTCGTTTTCGAAATAAACCTCCTGTTGGTTCTAATACACTTTTCTCCGAATACGGAAAGAGTAAGAAAGAGTAATGCACTGGGAGCATTCGGTGTAAACGACTGGAACACGGTAGGCGAATTTTCAATATACGTTACGCCAAAAGACACGTTCGTCCACTCGCTACACCGATTGACTTGGTTATATATAGTTATGTATATAAATAGCTAAAATTATGGGCCACGCGATAGTACGCAGTGTCACCAATACTTTGTTATCAATTTTCCCTCGGGGTCGCTGTTATCATTACTTTTTGGACAACCCTCGTATAAAACAAGCGACGAAACGTCCGGTCGTGTATTACGTTTTACGATGCGACGAACGATAATCGGTCGATAAAAACAACCGCCTTGGCGACAACGCGAACTTATATGAACGTTTCGCATCAAGTCCGTGTTGTGAACTTACGACGCGAGTGACGTAAAAGTATACGCGGTCGTTCGCTTTTACGCGTACTCCGATCGTCATATAAATAAGTATTCGCCTTTTTTTCGAACGACCGAAACACGCAATAACTCTGCTCGCTGCAATTCAGTATCTATAGACGACGAGGTAAAATATGCGTATTATTACTTATGTACGAAATTGCCCGGAATTAGAATTTTCGCTCCAATCGGTATACGCTTGCACGCACGGCCAAAGGTTTTTTATAAGGCATTCGTGGCATTTCGAAATGTACGGCGGAATTAATGACGTGCGTCTACGCGCCTGGCGAGTATATGCGAGTTTCTATTCTATATATATATATATATATGCGTATATAGAAAAGAGAGGACAGAGTGAAAGAACGCACGCTTGGAACGCATGTTGATGACGGAAAACATTTTCGGAGCTTTTAATGAAAGCGATCGTCGGATTTCATCAATATAGAAGCGAACAGATTAAAACGTAGGTCGTTTCCGAGGAACGAATTAATATAAAACGCGCTCGCTACGTTGTAAAAAAAAATAATTCGACGACGTAATCTCAGTTTTCGGTCCAACGCGTTTAGATTCGTCGGCGTCGCGTAACCGTTTCGTCGATTAATAGAAAATGAAAAAAAAAACGAACGGAACGAATGTCGCGTCGCCGCGATATTTTGTGTTTTATAAAACTTCCATTCGGGAAGCCCCGAGTGCGTCAGCCATACGAGATCGTAAACTATTTTAGTTTTTCCGGCTTGGGGGGGCGGGGATGGTTAATTCGAAAAAAGTAATAATACTTTCGCGACTTATCGAAAAGTTTCTTGTTGGAAAATTAAATATCGCGAAGGGAAAAGAATCAAAGCGACGCCGTACTTTCGTAAGCTGAAAACGAAAGTAAAATATTTTATCCCGACGAATATTAACGTCGTTGCTCGTAGTATATTAATGTTGAAAAAGTACGCGGCGCACGTACAAAGTATAAACGTTAATGAGCACAAACGTTTCGCGGATATTTTCGTTTACGAAATTAATAAGACCTAACCTACCGATATTATCGGAAATATTTACGGGCCGTTGCTGGCCGTATCGCGTGGCCTTTTCACGTAACGGTCAATACGCCCGTAAGAACAACGTCGGTCCGTCAACCATTCCAAATTATCGCTCCCGTTATTCTGTTGTATTAACGAACAAAGGCCTACGGAATTTCGCCCGCGGTCGGGTCTCGTGAAAATACGCCGGCGTGCTCAATACTGTCGAAAAACGGGACGCGTTCGAAGATATCTCGAAATTTAAATGGAAGAAAAACACCGTACACGTTTTCCCCCTTATATATCGAACACTCGTCCCGCTCCCAAAACGCTCGGCGTGACTTCCACCGTAGTGTTTTCGTTGCCGATAACTTGCCCCACCGCGCCAGCACCCAATCAAAATGTCTAAAAGATGATTACGGTTTTGAATAATTTCCAAGCCAACGCGTTTTCGTCGAATTGACGTCGCAATTATTATTTTTGGAGATTATGTATATATATATATATATATATATATATATATGTTTAAAGTGCGACGAAAAAGAGACGGGGGGAAAGAGGAGAAAGAGAGAGATGGAGAGAGAGAAAGAAAGCGCGCACGAAACGTATTAAACAGATATAGAGAAATCGCGCGGTAATTGGTAAAACGGGAGCGACGATTTTTGATATATGAAATATAATTTCGCGGTTAAACTAAAACCAATAACGTGAGATTAATTTTGTAGGTGTGTCGGCGGCGTTTGGTGGTTTGGGACCGTCGAATCGTTCGGATATGCTAACCGTGTGTGTGTGTGTGTGTGTGTGTACGACGAGTCTTTTCGTTTTTATACCGCCGTACGACGAACCAGAAGTCTGTGAAATTGGAAAATTGTGTCCCTCGTAGGTATATACACTATTTTCCCCTTCAAAAAATAAAAATATATATATAGCCTCGTCTCTCCAGACTAAGTACACACACATATATATATTTGTAACGCGGTGGGCCCGCCGGCCACACGAAAGGCATCTGCGTTTTATCCGCTCGCCGACCCGGCCCGGTCCGACGATATAGAAATTACGGACGAAAACCATACGACGCCGAGGAATCGTGGAATTTTCACGGTCCACGAACACACCGAATCATCGCGTTAGCGCCGCGGTTTAAGTCCGACCCGGCGCCGCCCCGGAGGGCGAATTGAAACGTAATTCTTTTACGGCCGCGCGCGACGACGTTTGCGATTGGAAAGAACGCGAGCGTTTCGTACGTACGTCTCGCGTTTCTCTAGGACGTCGCGGTGGTGAAACTCGCCAGTGACGTGTGCACTCACCGTTACATCTAATTGTCGAACGTGTTTCGCGTAGACGAAACGCGTTCGATTTAATTTCGGATATGCCGCGATTTCGTGAAGAGTAATACGAGTGTACAGCGACGCCGTTTCTCATCGATCGTTCCAACGCGAAATACGTTTATAAAACATTCGTCGCTAATGTCGCGATCCCGTCGTCGGAAACGTCAAATGTTGACGTTATTATATAATATTATTGTCCAGTTTCGTATTACACAACTTGTAGCGTGAGTGTTTTGTCGTTTTAACTTAACGAACAAAATACACTTCCAAAACCGTACGATTCATAATCTGAGATTACTATAAAATAAGTAAAAAATCGTCGATAAAATACCGAACGAGTCGAAATTCCTAGGCCATTTGCGTTCGAAACGACGAGCCGAATCATCAGCCAAGACGGTCAACGAAAATTTCGAATATGAGTGAGTTAAAGTCGTTTCGGGCGTTATTATAAAATCGAGAATTGCCCCTTGCGGTATTAGTGCAATTTTATTTATAACTTTAAATTACGAGAACGACGCGAATTTACCAAAGGGCCAAGAAGCATTATAGTGATACGACGAAACCATATCGAGCGAACGCGACCGAAAAAAGTAACGATTTTCGACATTTCAGCCACGTCCGATACCCCGTACGCCGGTATTGGCCGGATGAATTGTTTATGAAGGAGGAGTTAATTGGGTTCAAGAAGACGCCCTTCCCCCTCCCCCCCGAACTAGCGCGAAATGTTGTACCGAGGGATTTCCTTATTGTTATTACGTGGTAGGCCCCGTGACAGTGTTTGCCCGGATTATCTCTTCTAGGTGTCGTCGTCGTCGGATGACGATTTGGCGCACGGAATAAAATTACCGGTAGCACCGGAAGGCCAGAACGAAAGGACAACGTAGTTACGCTGACTGATTTGTCGCGATTAGTTTACGAAACAAAAAACGGGCGTTTTTGACGGAATTTCCGATAATTTGTTTTTGTTTTACGTTATCTCCATACTCCGTGGTCAATTTCGCCGCGTTTTTACGATAGTAACGCGTTCGAGTTAACCGAAAACTACGGTCGGTAAACAACGGTTAATCGATATCGTATAGTATATTTTGTGTACACACACCGCCGTAAGTGGGTTTGAAATTTATTTTTACATCGACGAAAAACCGATCCCTTTAACCGTATTGGTAGCGGTGGGGGAGGTAGAGGAGGGCGAGGGAAATGTAAGTACACGCGTACACGTTTCGGCGGTACGTAAATTATAGGAGAATAAAAAGCGCCGTCGACCCGGAGATTCTCGGGTGGAACCCAATAAACGTACCGGCGGCGAATCCGGGAACGAAGCTAATCGAACTTTGTACATAGTCATTCGTGTCACATCCAAATACACGTACACCGAGTTTTTGATTAATGGACGGACGGGCCCGTACGTGCGCGCACGCGCCAAGAAAAGTGTCGAAATCAGCCGACTCATTCGATTCCGGGCCGAAAAAGAAAAGTTTACTTTTTTACACGGGTTTTCAATTTAACGGGGCAAAAACGCCCGCGGTCTTCGAATTCCGAATGTGCGAAAGTGCATGTGCAACGCGACAGGCGAAAAGGTTCGGAATGCCGAAAGAAACTTACCGGCGTGGAGGATTACGTCCAAAAGAATATACGGCTTTTACGCGGTGGTTTTTTTATTCACCTACCCGGAACACGTCCGAAATTAATTACACGCGTCGCGTAATCAAAACTTGTTTCGGGAACTATCCAACACCGGCGTTTTCCTCTTACGTTCTCGTACGCGCCCGTTTCTCTGTACAATACGCCATTATTTTTGGCAAATATTATTAACCGGTGTGTTTCGCTTTCGGCTTTATAAACCGAATTTACAGTTAAGAAAAACATATTTCACTATCGTAGGCAAACAACTTACGAACCGTGACACGTTTAAAATTATTCCGCGAGTCGCGAACAAATTTAATTTGCGTAAGTCTACTGGTCCTATCGAATTACCAGTGTAAACTTTCGTTACGTACGAGTATAACGATATTTCGTAACTAAATTCATAACGAAACTCGTAACGAAACTTTCAGTAAAGTATTTAATACGGTTATTGAACTCTAATGTTACGTAATGTCCCTCAATGTCCAATCGATGTCATAATTTTAAGCCGACTTGAAATTAAGTGAGATTAATCAGTATTATATTATGCGTCAGAATAATATATATATACATATCCGTTATACATATTATATATATATATAAGCGTAAGTATGAAGTGTCGTATTTTGCCTCCTCTCGCCACGACGAGACTCAATTTCGGCGCCGTATACGAATTGACCGCTCGCTAAAGGTATATAGTTTTAAAAAATTCTCCCAAATTCGTTGGTCGGCTATTAAAATATTCTCTATATTCAACCGCCACTTAAATGTAACCGAAACCGTGCCCGGAGAAACGTAAGAAGGACTAATATTTTTCACCAACCTATCCCACACCATCACCACCGGGCCCGCCGAATGCTATTAATGCGTAAATCATTAAAAAAAATGAACGATCCACCGTGTAAAACTCGTAAAAGTCGTAAGCAACGAAACGAAAACGCGACTACGCGAATTTCGAACGATTGCAACGGAATTTTTCGTAAACGAACGCGTTAATTGCGTAATTAGTTTTACTTGAAATTTCCGTTGTAAAAAGCGCAAAATTGAAATTCCCTACCAATTATAAATATCCTATTAGCTCGACTAGTGTCGCGGAATATACGTCCCTGCAGGTTGTAAATAAAATAGTAAAAAGGTTATCCATATGTTACTTTTCCTACAAACTTTGTTTGAACGGATGTATATATATATATATATATGGATAGTAACTTTCGAAATTGGTCGACTCGTAAATAGTTCGAGTGCACGCGTGAATACGCAGTGATCGAAAAAAAGACCATCGCTGGAGCAATTGCCGCGATTCTGTTATCGATCGAGCGCGATCGTATTATACATTTACGTTATGGCCGTTGTTTTACTCGGCAGGACGCGATCAAGTCCGACGGAGGGACGCGTGGTCGGCGAAACGGGAGAGAGGTGACACGTACAGGGATACTCCGACAAAATGTCGAACGCGCAGCCCGAACGGACGTGTTTCGGTAACGTAGCGAACGACACGCGTATTTTTGGAATTCTTTCGAAAATTACGAGGACGATTATCGTTCGACGTTCACCGTACGTCCTTCTTTTTTACAGGGGCCAGGCGGGGAGAGGGCGAATGGAACGAAGCGAAAATTACGCCGGCGCAACGAAACGTACGCGAACGACGGGTGTCGTCAAAAACGCGATGAAAATCGACGATCGGGAGAGGAGGGTAGAAACGATCTAAAAGCGAGAATGAATGAACGACGGCGAACGCAAACGGATTGGCAGGCCGGTCCTTGGCGTTTACGGGAAATGGACGACGAATAATGCCGAACTGTGGCCGGGAAAAGAGACGGTCGATATGGCCGGCGAAAATGTCGCGACTATCGTTCAAAAACGGAAAAGACGACTAGGCAAGGGGAGGTTCGTACACTTAGGTTACCGCTGTAGTTCGACACTCGTCGCGTCCCGCGATTACTACAGAATATTCGCCCGTTCCGAATCGTCGAAATGTCCGCCGGGCGTCGTTGTTCGGCTCTTGGCTGGCCACCCCAGCTGGTAGGCAGGTGGGGCGGTCGTAGTTACGGTCGCGGTAGCCGTGGTACCACGGTAGATAACGCGAAGCCGACGCGGATTTATCGTTATTCGGTCGCCGGCGTATTATTATTATCGTGGGCGATAAAACTCGCGCCGCGACGCGACGTCGTGCCCGACACAATGTGCGGCTGGCGCACCGTCGCCGGCCCAGAGCGGAAGAGGTACCGCCGCTTTTGTTTATGCGTTTTAACGGCCGCGCGTCACGCGACACGCACGCGTGCGCGCCCACTACGTTTTATGCAAGCCGACATTCCACCCCCACCATCCATCCATCCCTTCCGCCACACCGTATTTACCTAGGGTACGATATCCATTAGTTAGAAAACATTATATTACCGTAGAAAACGCGTCGCCGCTCGAGGCGACGTTAATGTGTATGCACAAAATGCACCAGATACACGCGCTATTCGTGTATACGGGGTGTTCGCGGCATTTTCGAAACTGCGCGAGTTTTTCCCGGATTTTCGCGATCCCGAGTGGCGCCGGCTGTTTTTCGATTTTCGCCGTTTTTTTTCTTTTCGGTAGTTATCGATTGCGAACGTTTCGCTTGTGTCGCGCGTTACCGCTTTTCAAACGTATCGCATCGGCACGGACGGAACAATGTTTCCCCCATTTTCTGAAATTTACCGTTTACATACGGTGTAAACGCAAAGCATAGGCGCGATTTACGTCGAATTAACCATTCGTTTATTTTTTCGTTTTAGAAAAATACGAAAATAATATTAATCGCAACGTCGATTGGAAACAAGTGGCGTATGTAACAAGTACGAGAAAAATGCCGTCGTTCCCTTGGAACTTACCGAGAACCGCCGGTAATATTGTACACGTTGATGAAAGCGACGAGTTTGCTCGCCATCGTCCCGATTGCGTGTATTTTGGAATTTCGGGTTCACCATGTCCATTCTGGAAAGTGTTATGCTTTCGCGGTAAACGCGATACGGTTTCGCGAACGTCGTTCCTACGTCAGGGTCCTGCGAGGGAAATACGTCTCGGAAAGCCGCCCGAAACGAGCCGTGTACACGCCGCGTGTACGCTACACGGGCGAAAGACGACGACCGAATAACTAAGAACGCTTATAAACCCACTCGCGCGCGTACGCACGCGCGAAACCGTATAATATAGTGACACAAGTGTGTGTTTTATTACTCCGCACGTGTCCCGCAACAGCCATTTGACTCGTGCCGCGCAACGTCTAAGCTAAACTACGGTCGTAATTCCCGTCTACTAATTAACCACACGTTTTCGTCGCAGCAACTTACACGAACATATCTTTAAACGTCTTTCTGTTAACGATTCCACCGGTGTCCCGAGACGGGCGGTTCCATAGGAAAATCGGGAAAGGTCGAAAATGCCGATGAGGTGGGGGCTCTCCGGAATGATAAAACGTTCGGTAAATACGCGAAACGGAGTTCGATGGGAACGGCACTTACGCTATAAATATTAATTAGAACGGAATCGTTTAAAATGTCGTAAAACCTACGGCGAAATTACGCTCGCCGTATAACGCACGAACGTCATTGATTCGCCTATACCGAGGTACGTTGTTTCAACCGTAATATTCTTTCCGCGGGATTAATTACCCGTACTCTCCACACGGCCGTCGCGTCGTTATGCATTTTTAAACCGACGAACTTCCTGCAAAGTCACCGGGATCCGTCGGGTTAGGGTTGACGGGGGCCCTGTCAAATTAAAGTCGCGCTAATCCCCGGGTACACGGGCCACGTATACGCGTGGTCATTATAAATGCAAATCCCGAACAGGACCCGGGGATCCCTGTCCGATAGAGTAATCCGACGGGCGGGCGAACGCGCGTTCTGGCGCTGGGGGGTGGAGTTAGAGGAACCTGGGCGAAATCGAAAATTGATTATGATGAACACGCGCGGTCGTTGTTTTAAAAAAAAAAACGGATTTCGTCGGCGCGACCTTTGAAACGGTTCATTTTGAACGCGATTAGCGGGCCGGAAAAGGGCGCCTCGACGCCTTTGCCCGCGGAAGTTAAGTGATTACGTTCACGCGGGAGCTATTCTCGAACGTCTTCGGCCGAATCGAAACGGTCGTTTCACTTAAAAGCTGTACACTACTGGAAGAGTAATCCCAATAAAGTGCGGTTAATGACCGATCGCGGATACCGCGAAAATAATTTAAGCGCGTCGTAACGTCGAAACAGTGGCTTTCGAAAACGATACGACCGTTGGGTACACAAATATTACGACGGCGCTCGAAATGGCGTCATAGTGTCACGTTTCACGCGATCGTACGAACGTGCATCACGAAAATTATATGATCGTATATTATGGTAAACTACGAGCGCGTTAGAACTCCTTGGTAAATGTAATTATCGAAATTGGCCGTAATACGAAAACGTAAAAACAAAACCGGTCATTTACGTACGGTTTTCGGTTTTTGTATCGACGAAACCGAAAAAATGTTCGCAAAACGTGTAATTCGCGTACGACGTACGATTTTTCCATATTGTAAATGTAGACGTCGACGGGATAAAAGTGCTGGCCATTTTTGCGACCGTTAAAAACGCGTACAAGTCCGATAGATTGCACGACCGTGATATTTGGCGACGCGAACCTAAAAAATGTTCGGAATAATTACGGCCGTACTTAAACAAATTATTCCGACGCGTTCGGGCCGATTTTTCGGTTTTCTGTATTTGAAAATGCGACAACCTTTCGGTTCCTTTTCCGTACGGTGGGTACACGGCGAACGCAATTTCGAATATAAGACGGTGTCCACTCGACGTCACGTCCAACGGCCGTAACCACGGTAACCGCGGCCAAATCGAAAACCGTCAGGAGTCAAAGTAAACAAAACGTACGAAAAAAACCTCGGAATTTCGCGGAGAGACCGCCGCCGGATTGATTCTCGGGGGCAATTTTCGCGACCGAACGTCTTGCTTAATCAACCGAAATCACGGACGACCCGTAGGAAATTGAAAACGAAGTTTTCAGTTTCTCGGCCTCGCGTCGCTTTTATCTCTTTCCCCGTAATATACGGGACGCGAATACAATATTACGGATGTAAAAATATATACGAGGACTTCGCAAAGGTAAACACGAATCGCGAATGCGGCGTGTACTCGCCGCGGGTATTGATCGGACGAATACTATTGTTTTTTTGGAAATAAATACCTTTTCGAACGCCGGAGTCGCGTACGTAGGGGGGCGTTTGGTTACCAAGTTTTAACGGAAATTCCTTTCGAAAATCGATTACGCGAAATTTCGAAAATGTTTCGACGTAATTGAAACTTTCCTTTTTTACCGTTCCCCGAATCTAATTGGATTCGTTTAACGGCCGAATAAATTGATACGTACGAGTTACTGGCCCAATTAAATCGTTTCCCGCGGGGTTCCGGCGAATTTTCGGATTTTTTTTTTTGTAATCCAACAGTTACTTCCCGCGTGATTAATGAACGCAATAACAGTTTAGACAGACGGAGTAGGGGGGTTCGAAAAATGTCAAAACGCGCACATGGACGCCGTCGTAATTTCTCTCGGGCGTTAACGCGTGTCATAGCGGTGGAATCATTTTTCCAGGCGCTACTCGTGTAAACAGTTCGTATAAATCAAAGCCGTTCAAAATATTTAAAAATAAACAGCGGCGGGCTGGCGGGTGTGACGGGAAGAAGGGCGATGGACATTTTTATTATGATATATGTATATATAGGAAAATACGCGCGTATTTTGTTTTACCGCGATTACTCTTTACTTAAGGGTTATCATTTGTACGGCGTTTACGAGTAACCGCTTATTATTTCGTTATTTCGACTTTCGTAAAGAGACGCGTTAAATTTTTTTTTCCAAAAATAGTACCCCTTAGGTGAACGCGCTCGGCCGTTTTTACATTTCAAACGTATTATCGAAATAGCGTGCTTCTCTACCCAAATAATATATTTCTATAAAAAGAGTTTTCTGCTTTTAACAAACGCCGACGAACCTACGTAATTTACGCGATCAATGAAAAACGATTTTTTGATCGTCGACCTAATAACGCGCGCGGTAATATATAGAAATAATATTACGCGGAGATTTATTGAAACGTGTAAGGCGAGTAATTAATTCGAAAGTAAATATCGATAATAAAAAAATTGTTCGAGAATTTTGTTTTTAGAACAAAATTTCACGAAATAACGAACGGTTACATATATATATATATGAGCGTAAAAACAATAAAAAATAACGTTTGTTTGTCGGGAGGACGAAGCGAAATTTTATTCGAGAATTTTCGTTTCGTTCAAAGAGAAAACAATTCGTTAATACGTTTTCGACGACGTTAAAAGTGACTAATAGTATTAAAAAGGAATTCCGAGCCTGGAAGACGAACGAATGTGTTTTCTTGGAACCGATATTAAAATTTGAACACGAATCCGCGCGTCTATAGACGTAACGTTGTTACTTCGGTTCGGGTGTGACGCGAATACGTATAAACCGGAAAGGAGTTTTATTTTACCGTTAAACCGTACGGGGACGAACAATAGGCGAAATAATTGTGCGTAATGTTATACAGGATTCGATATTCTCGACGAACGGAAAAACCGAAACGAATTTGAAAAACCCTACGTAATCGGATATTATTCGACATTTTAGACGAAAACCGTTGGTAACGTCGATGTTCGGACGGACGTGCGTACATTTCGTGAAATTGTACCGTGAAAAGCGGACGCTATTCGGACACACGCTGTCGCGCCGTTGCGACGAGCAATACGTTCGTACGATTGTTTCCCAAAAAACGCGAAGCGTCGACGTATTATTAGTCGTTTTTTTATTAAATTTTTTTCAATTATCGTTAGCTAGTCGGTTCGTCCAAAATCTAATTTCGTTACTTCGTTCCCGCAATCACGGGATAATATTAGGGCTCGAAATGATATAGAAAAAAATAATTTCGATTTGAAAACGCGCGCGCCAAAGATCGAGTAACGCCCGAAAAAATGTTCGGCGAAACGCTGGGATTCGTAAACGAATATTATCGACTACGTCGGTTTGTCGCCGATAGACGCGTCCGTTTCCGATAAGAACGCGCGTAGATTCGTCGACGGTTCGTCCGTAACACGTTCGACTTGATCGGAACAAAGCTGGCGGACCGAGAATAGGAAACGAGACGCCGCGATCAAGTCGCGGCGGTAACGTTAAAAATAAATGTCTGGCGTACGCGCCGAATGCGTTTGAATTTTGAACGAAACGGACAATTTCGGGAAACGCGAAATAAAAAAAAGAAGCGAAAACGCGCCAATACGTTACTAGTGTACGAACATGAGCGGCTGCGATGGTGGCTGCTGTGGTCGGAGGGATCCGTCGTGGTCGTCCGTGGCGCGGAGTCAGCGGTACGGTAGCGACGACACACAAGGCGGCCGGCACGTAACTGAATGCGCTCGGACGCCGAGTCGGGAGCGTGCGACGAGCGGCGCACGGCGCGCACACGTGACCCAGTACACTACATTCTTTTCGTGCCGAATAATCCGGCGAACCCTCCCGGACGATTTTTTCCTCCTAAACGCGCCCTTTCCTATTATATTTCGTCGAATTCCGCGACACACACACACACACACACGCGCGGGTGAGTACAATAATCGGTCGCGTATTTTTCTCGGGCCGGACGTGTACGGCGTCTAATTTGCCGTTCCCATTTTTCGTATAACGTCGGAAAATATCGTCGAATTTTTTTTTAATAATCGCCGCGAAGCTACGGGCGGCGGTCAATCGTGGCCGCTGGCGAGCGAACGCCGCGATTCGTCGTTCTCTTTCCGTTTTTCTTCCGAACGGTTCGGTCTCGGACGAAAATTCGAAAAAAGGCTTTCGGGGCCCGCGTGTACGACGCGAACGTCCGCGAAATACGGACCGTTCCGCCAGTACGTCGGTGACGACGACATTTTGGCCAATGGCCGGCAGTGAGTTGGGGGGGGGGGATTCGAAACGAGTTTATTTTTACGAGCGTAAATTATGACGATTTACTTCCCGACGGGAAATTTATCGGTAATTCGCCCGTAACGACGGCACACGTGCCGTAACGCCGAGATACGGTTATAATTTATCCGGGCGGGACGTTTAATCGTTTCGTTCGGCGCGTATTTATCTCGGGCCATACCGTTTCACGTTCCGTTCCGATTTCCCGTTACGAATACGTACCGGCGTTATTTTTTCGTACGTTTCCTCTCCGACGACAATCTTCTACGTTTTCCAACGCCTCCACTACGGCGGTTCGATTTAACGAAATCATCGTCTCAACTCGCGCGCAAGTGGTACCGCTTGTACGATAATGTACGCGATGAACTTCCGATAAGTTTTCGGTTCTTGTAAATAGCGCGCCGGTAGAATACGTTGTTCCGATACGTATTTAGCGATCGTTAAGTTATTCGCGCCGTTGTTATTCGATCGGACGAATCCGTTACACAGCTGCTGCGGCAACCGTAGTTAACGTGTTCGCCTTCGTTGGGAAATCGAAACGCGCGCGAGAGCCGCCGAACGATTATTATCGACGTCGCGTATTCCGTCCGTTGACTCCGAAGATCGTTTTTAATACGCGAAAAAGCGTTTAGCTGTAAGTCACGGGTTTTTAACGACCCGCCTATTGTCGGTGTCGCCTACGCGAAACACCGATCGGCGCGCGCGTACGTAAATTGACGACCCCCGTCGCGGACGGCTATCTCTTACGACGAATTAAAAAAATATTCACGCCGTTTTTCGACGACAAAATACCGTACCCCGGGCGAGCGAGTGGATAATTTAAGGTAATACGGGCGCGATAAATTCCCGAATTCTACGCGTACCTACAACACACACGGAAAAACGTCCCGCCGAATCGTTTGCCCGACACGAGTGATTCGGGACGGCGAATATTTTCCAAAATACTGCGGGACCCTCGATAATAGTACTTAGAACGGGAACGACCGGGTCAAAGTGGGTTCACGTTGTATACAACGACGATGTGAGAACCGAATTATCGAGTATCGCGAATAGCCCTAACACCGGCGGCGCCGAGCGACTTTTACTAACCTAACGCGAACGTTCGTTGGTGGGAAATGACGTTCGTTCAATCCCGGACGACGCCGTACACTGACGAAACGGCGAACAGTGGAATGGACGAACGCGGGAGGAGGTTCGGGCGGAGAAGGTCCACATCACCACTCTCCACAACCCGTCGAAATATTAAAAAAAAAAAAAATAGACCGAGAATTTAACGGTAACGTCGAAATTTCCCGCGAGACCGACCGGGCGACGTATATTCGACTCGTGAACCTTGTCGGGTACCGGTGATATAAACATGGGGGCCGAACGAACGCGACTCCGGGAGGTTAGGTGGCAACTCGTCGACCGGCCACAGTTCGCGCGCGAACAAGTTCGACGTTTCGCTCCGGCAAAAAACCAACTCACGACAGCCATAACGGTTTCGAACCGAATAAACGAAATCGTTCTTTGCCCGATAGCCGGACGCCCGAAAACCGAACCGTCGTTTTTTAAACGAAATTTGGAAATTTGGTATTTTTAATATGGACTCCGAATTGATAACGAAAGGTGTTGGTAATACTGCGTATTATCGTCTAGCCCGTTCTTGTAGCTATTTATATAACTAGTTACAAACACATCGGTATCGCGTAACGTTCGCGGCGTTGCAACTGTACCCCACTTAGTACGGTCCAAATTTAGCCCCGTGTCACTTGCGGGCTGTTTCCTGAATTGAATGTTCCGCTCGGGGGACGGCAATTCGATACCGGTCGCGAAGTGGCGGTCAAAGCGTATGGAGGAGGCGTGGTGCAAGGAGCTCGGGAAACGACGCGTTGGTGTTCAAAAAGTGACGGGAACGGCGGAAAAAGTGTGTTAGAACTGTTTATTTCGAAAACGAACGTGTAGATATTCAGAACACTAAATAGGTATTTGTTTTCCTATAGAGCGTTTTTAACGTTGTTTTTCGAAAGTTTTTTTTATATTCATTCGCGTGATCAACGTTGGCGCGCGCGATACACGCGAACCGTTCGACCAGGCTCTGGACACTCTTAAATGTTATCGATAATATTCTGTGATAAATATTGTTTCGATATTTATCAGTTATCTATTCTGTGATTTTATAATTTAACGGTCAACCTTTTAAATTTATTCTATTCTGTGATACTTATTACAATAAACGAATTATTAAATCAAAAATCAATTTATGAATAATTTACTTATTTACAAAAACATATTTTTCGTGGATACGGTCATACTGATTTAACGCCAGAAAGATGGCGAATTCGTTTATCAGATTTACCTATACTTCTTGCAAAATTCATTATCAATGTCCATTCTGATTAATCTATTGTGTGGTTCGACTTTCGCGTTCGGCTATCGTGTCATACCTAACGTACGTCGACTCTGTTTATATTCGGTTCGAAAAACGGCGATCGCGCGTTTACGTGTGTTTTACGGACGCGAAACTATGGGCGGTTGACGAATGGTGACGGTGTTATTTGTCGACGCCGCCCGTTCCCTTATCTCGGCACGGCCACGATTCGTCGATTGTCGTGCAGAAACGAAACGGGGGGGGGGAAATAACCAAAACCGCGGGGAGACGGAGACGGCTCGCTAAAATTTATCGCGTTACGCGGAAAACGGGCGTAAAAAAATTACACGAGAAACGAACCGCGGTATCACTTTTATTACTAATTAAAAATATTCCGAATTCCCGAGCCCGACGGTCGTTCGTACGTGTGCGTACACAACCCACACACGTGCCCGGGGGAGGGTACGCGGTCAGGTTAGTGTTGTTTCGTCCGTCGAACTCGACAATTCGTAACGTATTTGTGCACGCGCGCGCGTTACATTTTTTACGCGAACTACGCCGCCGTCGACGTGACCTAAATCAATAGAATTGCGTACGTACGGTTTCCAGTTAAACGAAATAATTCGCGATTGACGAAGTAATATTTAAAGGTACACCGGGCCGAGTAATTTTATTGTTCGACGAACAATCGACTTCGCGGTTAGTATTACGAAAAAGCGTACGCGAGATGATTCGTATGTTTTTCGCGAAAACCCGCCCGATTCGCGGTTACCAGGGCGTACCACGAACTCAAATAGGATATTTACGACTTCGGTTCGCACGACGAACGCCGCGGAATTATAAAATATTTCGAACGATAGGACGCGGACGTCCGGGAGCGTAGAATTTGTACGCCGAATTTCCGAGCACAGCGCGGCGCCACCGACGAAAATACTCGAGTCGCGTTTCGCGTACTTGCCCCTCCACACACACACACCGCCCGCCAAACGGAAAAGAGAACACTCGCGTGTGTCGGGGAAAACGTCAAATTCTCGTTCACGGAGATACCCTTTTAAACGACCGTGGTCCCTTTTAATCCTCGAGCGCACGGAGTTAACCGGAAACCCGATTCTAATTTGGAATTCTTAAGAGATTAGTAGTATACGACTCGGGCCCGCGGAATAAATGAGTCGGAAAACAAAACTCGTTGCGCCCGGGACGACATTCCTGCTCGATTAATTTGACGGCGCTCGGAGTCGTCGTCGTCGTCCAAACGACGTCCCGAACGTTACAGGTGGTTCGTTTCTTTTTTTAAACTTTAAATTTAGTTTACGATTTCAGCCCCTCCGCCGAACACGCGCGCCGTACCGAAATCAACGACGTAAGACGACGTGTATTCAATTAACGCGTACGGAAATGTCGAGGTCGCCGTCCAATTCGCTCGGACCGCGTTTTACGTACCGGCCGTTCTCCAAGCTGGTTCTCGGGCCCGGTAAACACGAACCGACCGCGGTAACGTAATATTTTATTTAACGATAAAACAAATTATTAATGTTCGATCGCGCACGGCACGGCACCGAACGACGGTGGAACGCCCGCCGGTGCCGTTTTTCTCCGGCACATTCTGCCGAACGAAACAGCACATGTCGCGAAAATAACGGCGACCGCGTCGGGCTTCGGTCGCCAATCGCGACTAGCTGTCGACCGGACATTCTCGATTACGTGTTATCGTTACTCGAACGTTGGCGGCGACGCCGTTGGGAAAATATTACGGCGCGAGGTAATATCACGCGCAACATATAAAACGAGCGTTATAATAGATAATCTCGTATCCGCCCGAATATCTACGTATGTATATATATATATATATACGAACGCGTACGCGACGACTTGTCATTTTAATGTTTATCTCGAACAAAAACGATCGCGATCACGTGTTTGTCGAAAGTTTCATTAGCCCTACGGATATAAATCATAAGGGTGAGTTGGTCTATATATATATATGTACGACCCAGGAAATCCGTTCTATAATGTCTATTATAAAGGGCCAAAATGCAAATTCCACATCGACTGACTACCTCGAGTTATATATACATATATAGTCTTTGACTAACATCCCTTCATCACCCCCTGTGTCCTCGGAGCGCGACGACGCACGTTGTTGTCGTATAACAATTAAGCGAATCCCCCCGCGATGCTAACTATACACCCACACATATATACGCGGTGTTGGACCAAGACGTCGGGGAGCTCCCTCGCCGCTATACGGCCGATAATGTCAACAACGTTCGTTCCTTCGCAACAGGGATATCTCTTCCGCGTAATTAACACCCCGCGGCCGCGCGCGTCTTAAGTCAATAAATACGCGCGCGTACGTCGCGACGTTTCGCTCCGATACTTGTAGTACGCGTTTTAGAAACGGGTCCCGGAAATAAATCGGCTCGTAATTTGACAACGACGACGTTAACGCGTTGCCCGTAACGACCGTTTTCGAATAACGGCCGATTTGTCGACAGCCGGCCAAGACGAATCGTGGTCAAGTGCGTAGGGTTTCAACTACCGAACAGCTCCACCTACCTAACCACAAGGGCCCATCGCGACTTGAACGTCGTCGACCCGTTATCGTGACCAACCTGGCTGGTCCGCCACGCGGAAAGGCTCGGCGAGAAAACAATGTCGGCGCGGCGCTCCTCGTCGTTTTCACTTGGCGAACGGATCGCGCCCGAGTGGAGCGATATTTTCGAAAATTCGTTTCACCCCCCCCCCCTCGTTCGAGAAAACCGCCGAAACGAAACGCGTGTTTTCGCTCGATCGCACAACGCGATGCTTTTGCTTTGTTGCGCAATGCCTATACCGTTTACTATTCCAGGCCCTCGCCTTTTCTAGTGAATGGAAGTGATGGAGTTAGTGAATGATTTCGACTAAGTCTGTCCACGTTATTGGATACGGTTTTGGTTTATATTTAATGGTTGTCGATGAGTATGTTTAGCCATGTAGACGAATGTGATCGTGGTTGGAAAAGGAATTTCCGTAACTCTGAATTGAGTTTGAATAGTGTCTTGGGTCGAATTGAAATTCGTCGATTTTCGAAGGACCGAATTTTCGACGATAGCGGGCAATCCCGTTATCGTACGGATACCGATGTTCTGGACGGCTTCAATACGTTTTCATTGTGAGGGACCGAAGATGGGCGCCCAAGATGATCCTGCGTATGTATGGATACGTATGGTATGTTGAGTTTCGTTTTGATAGGTACAGGGCTTTTCCCGTTAAGTATAGGGTAGAGTATTCCGCGGGGGCGAGTAGCGTTTTAGGTTATGTCAGTCACGTGTTGACTATAAGTGAGTTGACGTTATTTTCTTGTTTGGAACAGTTAATTGGGTGGTTGTTGATTTGTAACGGCGGTAAGTTAGTTGCGTCGGATCGTCCGAAGAGGACGCCCGTAGTTTTTGTCGGGTTAATTTGCCAGCGGTGAAACCAGCCAAACGCCAGGTGAAGTTGGTGTTGTAGTCGTACGGCAGCTCGTCTCGGGTTTTTGTGATCACGCAACGATCGTAACGCGGTAGTACTCAAGGGCGTAGAGTTTAAGTTCTCCCGTACGTAACGCGATCCACGAGTACGGCGGCAATTCCGGTTCGGATTTTCTAATTCGCGTAATAACGTAAACGGTTTACGGCCTATTACGCCGCCGTAAAATATGTTACCACTGGTGCGGGTGGAAAGTGGGCGCTTGTGTTTCGATGGACCTGACGGATCGGTTCTTTACGCGCAATTGTGTACACGCTCGGTGTGTACGTTGTTTCGACAAATGACCATTATAAATCACGTATGCAATATCGAAAAATCAAAACAATGGTACGATGTGTGTGTGTGTGTGTGTGTGTGAGGGAGGGAGAAGAACTGTAATCGAATAATCTACCGTCGATTCGCGAGACTTAATATTTAGTCGTATGATAAACGGAAGTACGTCAGGCGCACGTTTTCGGATAGGGAAAGTATATATACACGTGTTTTTGCGCTATAATATAATAATACACGTTAATTTGATGGGGACACATAGAGAGAGAGGGAGAGAGAGAGAGAGAGTGAGAGAGAGAGAGTGAGAGTGATTAACGACGTTTTCGCAGTTGTCAGTGGCAGCACACGCGACACGTTCTGACAAATGATGTAACTTTTGTAATCGTGTGTAGAACCGGTAGGAGGAAAATACGACCTAAGTGTCCCGCGAAATTTCGTTCCTGGTCCTCCGCCGAACCACCCGGGATGGAGAATGAAGACCGTTCGCCCCTTCGGGTGTCTAAAAAAAAAAAAACGCGAAAACAGTTCGGAAACTTTCTCTTTGCCGGCAACAATAATAACCCGCGGAATCGGCGCTCAAACGAGACGGCCGCCGAAATGTGGAAACTAATTACGGACGGCTCCCCCGTCCGAACGGATTTCGAAACGGCGATTACCGATTTCGTGACGGTCAGGTCAGGTTCCCGCGGTCCGTATCTCGTTCCCGAACACAACTTTCGCGTTTACGCCGAAAATGCGCGCCTAATCATATCGTATTACCTGTACGATGGCATCAGTAGACGCGTATAAAACCGTCTAAATAATGTATTTTATTTATAATAAAATATATAAATACATTACGTATATGTAGGTGTACAAAAGAATAATACAATTTTTTCAGATACGTTCGTTTTAAAAGAAAGTAAAGTATTCAATCGAAATATTCGCCGTTGTGTTCTGTAACCTAAAGCCATTTTTCAGGGCGGATGATGAATTTCGTCTCGGAAAAATGTCGATGCCTTTGGATAAAGTCGTTCAGCCATTTTCCAATCCACTGATTGGACGTGCATATCGGACAAGGCGTCCACCGGAATACGTGGTAATCGGATGGTAATCCGGTGAATACGCCGGATGTTGCAAGACGTCCCCAGCCAACGCTCATTATCGCGTCTTCCGTACGGTAATCAATACGAGACGGCCTGTCGCGCGACAGTTTTACCGGACGTTCTCCTATATGGGCCGTTTCATTTCTAATTCTCGACTCGGGCGGATTAACCGACGTCGGTAACAGTCCGTGGTGACTTTTGTCGGGTTACTCCCAACGGTTCTGCGAGCTGTTTTTGTGCCCGAATTCTCAGTTGCTCCGCATCGTCGTTGTCGTATTACCGACGGGGGCGTTGTCTTTGTCGATTAACCCGAAATTACCATCGTTTAACCACTTCGACCAGTACGCGCGCACACGTCGTACGGATACCACACCTTAGCCGAGAAAGGAACAAATCGATTCGCGCGCTCTTGCGACATTTTTTGGAAATTCGTAAAGAACGCGGTGCCGGATATGCGCCTTATTTGTCGCCATTTTCGACTCTACTTTGGACGGTTACGTTTGCCGTTTCGTAAAATTGTACGTAAATTTTTAATAGTATCGACGACGCGTAATTACGAAAGAACGGGAAAATCCGTTTCATTTAAAATTCATTCCGTACTAATTTGGATTGTTCGTTTGTACACCTAATATGTATTTATCTCGTAACGCTATATCTGGTACGCGTACGTACCTTGTATTCTAATAATATTGTCGAATAGGCTCCGTTTTTTTCGAGAGCGGACGTTAATAGTCGGGCGGTATTTTTCGTATTCGGCGTGTTTTTTTTTTTTTATTATTTTCTTCGCGATTGTCGCGCTCTTTCTTTTTATTCGTCGTCACAGTCGATTTTCGACGTTGAACGCGGTTCTATTATGTTCGATTTTAACCAATAATGTACGTCGACGCGGTAACAGTGGAAACGTAACGGTAACATTTCGCCGACGTATTGAAAATAAGAATTAGAAAAAACAAAACGATAACAATACCGCGAGGCGGTAAATATCTCTCGGAATATTCGTCGTTAATCTAAATGAAACGAACATTTACGCGCGATTAACGACAAAACTGTAATATACAACGTCGCCTACGGTAACGAGTACACTATATATATATACACACACGAGCGCGACGATATAAAAGACGTCGGGTATTCAATTGTTCCGAAACGTACCAAGACCGTTACGCGTTTCGTAAATAACGAGAAGAAAATAGAATTTCGTCATCCGTAAAATTCTCGGGCTTCTACGAAGCTAAAAAAAATTCCGGTAACCTCGGGCGCGCTGAAATTCCGCGGAACGTTAACGAAATAACGAACGGTAACGTATTTTACGCGCGGTATATACCCGTAAACGTTTCCCGGGGGATATATTCCGACCGACGTTACCGCGGTTTATTACTCGAAAGCCGGCGACGACGACGTTTTTCGATATTGTAATTTCGTCGGGAAAAAAATAGGCCGGGCGAAAATTACGCGAAAGTTTCGCCGACTTTCGTCTATTAAGTTCGAATAACGATCTCGATCGCCGTTGTTCCGCGTACGTAAGATAACAACGGAGAGAATATTATTCACACCGCCGCTGATACGAAGACGACGGAGACGTAGCGATTATTTTTCCGTACATAAAATCGCGTCCCGCTCGTAAGTTTACGAATACGCGCGAACCAATCGCGACGCGTTTACAATAATAACGATATATAAACGATAGTATCCGCTGGCCGATAAAACGTCCGTCCGTTCGCGTACCTATTACGTTTATTTTGCTTTTTTTTTTTTTTTTAATACGCCGTTTTCGGGTTCCGG
>JAIPRN010001303.1:0-49270 GCA_025469175.1 Geopemphigus sp. TES_GeoC_2020 | reverse complement strand
GAGAAAAAAAAAAGAAAAAAAAAAAAAAAAAAAACAAATACCGAACTAACCGACCAATTTTTGTTTAACGAAGAAAAACGTCGTCCCGATAATCGTTGCGCTCAACATTATTGACGGGCACGTCAAAACGGTTCCGCCAAAACTATTCGTAAACCGGACGTGGTGCCTGGAAGACGAATTCGACGAGTTTTTAAAGTTTTCAAATGATTTTCGCGCGTTAAATATTATATTTAACCGCGACAGAAACGGAAGTTTCGTACGGAAGTATAAATAATTATCAGTTTTTGTCCGGGTACAAAGATTTACGAACATTATACACTCACCCGGCCTAATATACGAACGTATCGACTTTAGACTTACTCCGTCTATGGTATACACGTACGATTAAGCCGGCGGTAAAGTACGCGATTATATATTAATATGTGCAGAATGTCCAATGAGGACGACGCGAGTATTAATTTCAAGTGCCGGCCGTATTATATCGAAAATCGTGTTGTTCCGCCATTTTAAATCGGTAAAATATATTCGCGGGCTAATTTATAATACTCTATTTATAAATCCACAAAACTGTAGCGGCGGATGCGACCCGATTACTAAGTATAAATTGTTATACGTAGGCGGCGGATATTCGACAATATCATTCGCCGTCCGAACTCGAACACAAAAAAGAAACACCGTGAAATTCCACTTTACCTTTTCGTACCGGAATCGATTAGTCGGTTAGTATTGATCTACGAAAATTCGTAAATTCGTCCATTATCCTAACCTGACGGTTCCCTCAGAGACAATTTCTCAAAAACCGAATATTACCGCGCCGTCCAGAATTTGATCCGATTACCTTTTCGAAGACGAATACGTCGTGCACCGAAGAATACTCGAATTTCATCACTCCGGCGCGCTGTTCCGTCCTAATATTTCCGTTAAAGGAAACCCGAACGATTACTAAATATCGATAGATTTTGTTTTTGAGACTTTTAAAGTGGTAGAACAATTTAATGTCTATGATTCTCGTATATTTTTCCTTTTCATATTTTAACGGAGTTAGATATTTTAAAACGAAAAATTCGAATATAAAACACTCATAAAATAAGTGGTCGAAACCTTTATTTATTTATTTTTATTCTTTATTTCGAAAAAAAAACTCCGATCGACATTTAGTACTCCGAAACAGTTTTTCATTTAACAAAAGTATAAAGAAAGGGCAGACTAATTTCTATTTTCGGGAATTGAAGGGACGTAACATTCTTTTCGATATGATATTACGGTTATAAATTCCGAAATGAATAAGAGCCATTCTATTCCAGTTAAATTTTAATAATTACTAATTACTTTGTCGTTGGTTTTTTGGTTATTAAATTCGGTTACTCTTACGTTTTTCACCGGAATAACTCTATAAATTTATTTTAATTGCTAATAAAATTTGACTTCAGGGACATAATAATATACAAGTGTATATGCGGCGATGGTTAGTGAGGTTTACTTTTAAACATATCGTTGAGACTAAACCTCTAAAACCGGCACCGCTATATATTTACTACGGAGTTGGGTATCCGGTTCGAATAATTTATTGTCACGTGATATTTAATACGAATTCGCCGGCTAGTCAATTGTACATGGAACGACGTATAATTTTGTTCGATGATTACGAAGTGGAATTTTTAACTGGACATTGCTATACACTTAATGAAATTATACGAAATAGGTTTATACGTTATGTACTTTACGTTATGTATGTTGTGTACTTTTTTATGGCTGCGTATTCAAACGTGTAGTTAGTAAACGTAATAATTGTCACGAACGAACACAGTGACATTTTATTTTCCTAAGGGGTCGAAAAATTTGAATAATTGATCATCCGCGCGACGAAATAACGCTGAAAATACTCAAGTGGTACCTTTCCTTCTCACCCCTACGCGGCGGCGACTTTCGAACGGTTGCGAATTAAATGGTCCATGTCCATTGTGTTCAAAAGTTCGTTGTACTTTATTTTCGACCGCTTAAGAAAATATCGTTAGCCCAACTACATGTTTTAAACGATATATGTCTACCTAAATGCTTTGATACGTACGCACGCAGTAATGCGCGGTTTGCACGGCGTAATAATAAATCGCTAAAACTTTACAAGTAGATACACTCATAGTGGCATTAATAAAACTCCGTCTAAATACATTGGGCAGCTGTAAGCATATTTTTCTTAACGCGTTTAGTCCTGACACCCTTGTCGTTTAATCCGTTCAAATTCTCGGCGATTCTATTCTGACCGCGCTTGATTTCGTGTTTTTTTTTTCGTTTCATTACTATACAAATTCGTCGCTTCGTAAAATACATCGTTATTGTTGCTGACGGGGACAAATCTAGATAATTTTAACAGGGTAAGTGTAAAGGACACAATCTTCCGTAAGTATATATACTTAATATATAATATAATATAATATACTTGATATATATATATATATATATAATATCAACAGTTAATCTAACGCGGCGTATTTTTTACTCGACGCCTCTTTTAGATTTTTAAAAATATCACAACGCTCTCCCTCCCCTCCACCCCCACAATAAATTTAAACAAAAATTACCGTTTCATTTTTACAATCGGCCGTTTAATTAAAATAAAAAATAAAACCCTATAAACAATTTTTATTTCTATATACTTAAATTTACGAAAAATATAAATTATGTAAATATAATTTCAAATTTATGATCCCTTAATTAAAACGCCCTCCCCCACAAAATTAAAAAAAGCCCACAAAGGAGCGGAACCGCCCATCTTGGGAATCTCTGATCTGACGTAATAAAATAGAACGACGTTTCGTACGATCGTTTTAACAGGTCTCGATGACTTTTTGGTACAACAAGAGAAGTCCCCTGACGGATGTTTTGGACAAATTGGTTCGACGTTTCGCGTCGTTTGATGGTTAATTTCCGTTATACGGCGTATTCTTATGGAAATTTCATGCACACCATATGAGTAGGCAGTTAACTTCTAATAGTGTCGTATATGTTGTTTTTTTTTCGGGTTTCCAATTTTGTCATATTTCAAGTCAACGTAGTTTATGGCTAATTTAAATTCTGTAACGTTTTCAAAGGAAAATTCACGCGAATTGCTCTCCATATAAACGGATACGAACTAAGTGTTCAAATCGTGCAACATACAAACGTAACGGTTTTTACTTTCAGCTATTTTATTTTTATATCGTCTTCGAAATCCAATTTCAGTTTCGGTTTTTTATTTTATCCCCTGCTAATAACGCGATAAAGTGTATCTCTCTATATATACGAGTATATCGATAATATCCAGGGACGAGATAAGTATAGTGCATTATCGCAGGTATGTAGGAATATTTCCTAGGGTATTCTGGACTTTTTTTATTTTACATGTTAAAAGCTGACGAACGAATGATAGTAAAATAATGTCCTCGTGTTTAACATTTTTGAACGAAGCGTATTTTATCATAAAACGTGTTTCTCGAAACATTGTTTTTTCCATATTAGCTTTGCTTCAAACTGTAATAATGAATAGACAATTTTACATGGTGATGCATTATTTGTCGAATTGTCTATAGCTTCTAGGAAAATCGCAAACAATAACCATATATATATACGTATATACACGAAATAATAAACGGTAGGCCAAAAATTGATTAAATTTTAAACAAAATATTTTCAGTCATATTTCGTGTATTTAAAATCTGAAATTAACGAAACTTATAAACAAGCGTTAACCGAGAGGTATCCTGAATTTCGAAGACGTATAGAAACATTTCACTGTATATAATACGTATATATTTCGAAATCATTGTAGAGTACGATTAAAAACATTTAGCCAGATTTATTTGGACGTTTCTAATTACATTAAGTTATAGATAATATATATTCAGCTACAAATAAAAATGTAATGTACGAATAAATATATATATATTTTACTTTATATACCATTTTTTCTTTAAATTTATAATTTAACGAGGAAATCAACGCGATCAAAAACTGCGAGTTTTTGAAACAAATAATTAAACGCTCCAACGAATAACGAACAAATGCCGTGGTATTCTTAAAAGATTATAAACCACTGGTCATGTGATACAAGTACAGTTTAATATATTTCGTTAAATTGCGCGATAATATTTGAAATTGTGCGGCGTTTTATGCTAACAAATCGATTGCGTTTGGTAACAAAATACGATATCGATCGAAAAATAAAGCTATTAAAATACTTACGATCGTATGAACGACATATTTTTGAATTTCGAAAGTATTCTAATGTATGGGTATTTTATACGTAAATTTATAAGTACTAGCGTGCAGCTTGGCGAGGCGAAAATGTATCGCTTATTTTGTCACCGTAAACCGAACGCGACCGTTTAATCGGTTTTTCTAATTTTAAGGTTATATAATTTATATATATATATATATATATAATTAATATATAATTACGCGTTGTCATAATTATTCGTAATCCGAAGAAATACGTAGGAAGGTGCTGAAATACTAAAACGATATAATAAATTACGAAATTTCGTTAATTTTCGACCGTCGAGATAAAGCGCTCGATTAAAATGTCCCGTTTATACAATAAATTTCCTACTCTGGAAAAACGGTGAACGGAAATTAAACGGAAACATTTAAACAAACCGGCAAAAAGACGTCCGTCTTGATTTTCTAAGGCCGTGATCACCACACGTACTTTAATACAATTTTTATCGTCACAGCGTAATACGTTCGTGATTACGTACGTTTAAATATCTATATATATATAATTGTAGTCTTTTAGGGTGGAAGAATATGGGAAAAAAGAGACTCATTCGTGGTATATACAATTATTATTACGTGTATACGTATTGTATACGAACGGGTTTAAATAAATATAGAAAACGGTAGCGACTCATTTAATAAGTGCGACAAACACTCGTACTATACTTGTATATGTTATATTTATTTATTTGTACGACTTGATAAATTAATATGAGATTTTCTCGCGCTGAAAACGTTTCTCGGTGAATCCTTTACTTACCTGTTCGCCCGTGTGGCGGAAAATCCTACAATCACGCAGTCGCCCGAGACTAGAGAGGCACCTAACGAGAAACTCTTTTCACTTGATTATCACCTAACTAACGGAAGGAGAGATTGCAATGTGGGGGGGGGGAAATCCGAGAATCGCTTAGAAAAACTAGTTGGAATAAACGAAACGATTAGTTGTTAACACTTATCTGCGATAGCCGCAGTGACTCGACGACCAAATAGGAAAACAAACAAGAGGAAATATTGGAACGTGGTTTTCGCGTAAGACGAAGTAAACGACAAATAAATAAACGACGAAATTTAATAATTACGCAAATCGCTCTATATTTTCTCTCCGTGTGATAATGTGCACCGATTTCGATCTACTTTCCACGTGGCAAAATATCTTTTAAATTCCTATAGCGCGGACGTCGTTTTTCTACTTCGTCTACATCAGAGAATCGTTTTCTTTCTGTGGTTTTTTGTCATTCACGAGCACAGGAAAAAATCACGCGTAGTGCCAGATCAGGTAAATACGAGTTGAGGTGAGAAATTGTACGAATCGTATTTTAACTGCACGCACAATTTCCGGATTGAATTATTGAGCGTCATTCAACGAACGAGACAAATTATGCTGCGACGTGTTCTATTTTGAGATTTCGGAACAAATAATATAATATATAATAATAATAATTCCCCGAAGCAACCCATCGAACTATACTATTTCGTCATTCTTTTTTACCGTTCGAATGTTTGAAATACTTCTCGATATTTTTTTCAAAAACTCGTCCGAAATTCATTCGCTTTATATTTCGATCGGTAATTAGATAATTTACTATACGATAATCCTTTTTAGAAACATCGAGTTTAATATCATATACGTATAAGAGCGTTACGACGAAATGATACAATATTTCGTGAAAGAAAAATTCGAATTTCTTAACGTATTTTTAAACACCATATTATATAAATAAACAAAATATCTATTTAACTCGTAAGTGTGATAAATTTCGATTTAAGAGAGTTTATCTATAAATGAAATGTTTAACAAAACCAAAATAATTAATATAAAAAAATATACGGGATTTTCTTTCGCGAAATTAAAAACTTAATTATTTATGTTCAACGGTTATTTTAATAATAATTTACGGGAGCTTAACGTATCGTCTATAAATGATTATTACGTTCATTACGTCCTGATCCTGATAAAAAGGTTTTCTTTTTGTAAAAAAAGTACGTTTAATTTTAGTTGCGTTATTTTTTGTCAGTCAAGGTCTCTATAAATAACATAATTACTGGCAATTTTAATTTTTACGTCTTACATATTAATACTTATTATTATAAAATTCGTTCGATTATTAATTTGTAATTATATACTAATAAGAATCGATAATTAGAAATACTCGTTTATTTTGCGGGTAAATTTTTAATTATTAAAACTTTTTAGATAATGGATTTACTTATTCAATGGAAACCCATAGGACAAAAATAACAGTATACTTTCCACTATAGTGGTTTTGATTGTGATCTGTCCAGCCTTTGTGAATATTTCAACGTTCGATCACTAGAACTAGGTCGCTGTAATTTCGGATAAGCCACCAATATAAAAAATAATAATACCGAATAATGTCAATTATAACTGTAATTTAATAAAAATGCCGCAAAACAGAAGTGGAATATATTTATAGCGTATAACGTTTGTATTAATTGCCATATTAAATTAATATTTTATAAAATTAACAAAGAAAGTATGAAATTATATATTTGATAACTGATTGTTAAATACGAGAAATATTGTTTTTCTATTTCAAAAATAGACGAACTTAACTTAGTAAATATATAATACGTTAATTAATAGTAATAGATAATTGTTTTGTAATATATAACGCGTAATCAATGGTACTGATACGTGATCAGAGGTAGCCACCAATCGTCAAATTCCATGCAAAAGTTAATGTACACCGTGTTGATACTCAACATTCCAATAAGTCATTAATCGCGAAATTTTCGAAATTATTATTTTAATAATGATCTCGGGCCAATACTGTGCGTCACGCCTGTCTCCTTTTGGGATCTTTATTAGTCCCTCGGGAACATAAACAATTCGGACATCCTCGATATAAATATAATATTTATACGCTCATTAATATTTATAATTTGCAAAGGCGTTTTGTATAACGGTCGTTCTTCCCTAAGCAACAAACCATTAATTTTATAACGGTGAATAAGAATGATAAAACCGGTTAGTCGAAACGTTTTCTGATTTATTAATAGCGTTATAACGCTTAATGTTAAAGTGTAGATTTTTCCGTTTTAGAATGCCTTTGATTAATTTTTCTAAACCGTTTCAACGATAAGATTACATTTTACGCGAAATGAGAGACCGGATGCAAAAAAAATAATACGATTCATAATAAATAAACCGATGTTGTATTGTAAAGTGTAAAATTTTATGAAAATAAAAAGGAATGTAATTGATACGAAATTTTTTACGGAACGTTAAAATAACATTGGTCAAAAAGCGCAAAAATTATTTGAAATTTTTACTGTTTTATTTGTTTGTATAAATTATAATTTGACATTTTCCTTCCTTTACAACATCTCTTTATAATGAAATTAATTGTTCTTATATCTTCTTTATTATTAACATTTATGATCTCCTAAGGTTCATTTTTTCCATTGTTTTCTTTTCAATTACATTTTCCTTCTTTAACTATAACTTTAATTCTCAAATTAATCGATCCAATAAATCACGCCAATAACGATGCCTTCTTATAAAAAAAAGATACTATAACTTATTCTCAAAATGTACAAATTGTAATTATCAATAATGCGACCGTCAAATTTTGGACTTGTCTCGTAATAAATAATTCAATACGAAACCTAATGTTTTTCAGAGAACTCATAAGTGTCACAGTTTTTATACAATCAACCTATAATTGTAATGAAATGTTTTAATTCTCTCGAAGCTAATTTTGATATAATTAAATTGAGTTCATTATTTACGAATATTTATAAACAGTTAATAATTTTCCAAATAGTTATCCTATCAAACTCGTATTCAGACTATACATTCAACTTAGACTTGGACGATGTTCATATTTACAACAGTTGTTATTCCAAAAAAAAAAATATATATTTAAAAAAAATAGTTTTACGTCATTTTTAAACATGTTTACAATTTGCTTTAAATTAATATTTGTTTTCAAATTTAAACGTGAAATTATTACTGATTTCAATTAAACGATTTCGTTTTATTTTATATTAAATATATTTTTATATGGAATTTTATGGCAGTTTAATCGGGACTTTTGAAATTTCATTCAGCGGCACCACCTTATTCGTAAATAATCCTCCACGCCTATCGCAAAAAAGGGAAGAGCTATCGATAAAATTCTTACAAAAGCGACCGAAATAACAAACATATCGTGTACGTTTTAAACACGAGATAACTCCAACGCCGTATACAATTATTTAGGAGCGTGTACGTGCGCTGACTATAATATGTTTTCCAAAGTTGTGTAGCGTAGATGAAACTTAATTTGAAAAACGCAACAACAACAACAAAAATAATAACAGGTCGATTCTAGTCGGTTTTATGGGGTCGGCTAAAAGGGATGGATTATTCCGACGCGTTGACCGATATAAATCGTCGATGTTTATCGCGGATAAAAGGGCATGGGCAATTTCGACGATGCGTCGATGAAATCTCGTAAACAACTATATCGGATCCGCGGCATTAGTGCAAAGAGGTCGCGTATTTGTTTGTTTCTAAAATCTACTTTATTTATTCGCCTTATTTGTTGACGGGATATCGTATATTTTGTGTGATCGGTGAATTTTAATGTCTTTGTCTACCACGAATTATCTAAATAAATCGCGTTTAATCGCGGATATTTTTTGGCGCTATTAATCTTTCGTTAAGCGTTCTAAATTTACGACAATTAATATTAATAAATAACCGGTCCATCCCTCCCGCCGCGGGTAATAAATTATATTATTCTCACCACAAATAACGATAAGAAAATGACCGTCAATCAACAATTTTGGAACAATTCGACGATATAAAATTTCCCTTTCCACGCGCGTTGGTACTATTGGCTTACGAGTAATCGTAATAATCGTGTCACACTTTATGTACCGGTTACTATAATTCTAAGACGTAATCGATTTTCACTTTATGTTGTTTTACTATATTTATTTTACTCGTAAAACGGGCTACTGGAAATAATTTACGCGAAATAAATATAGTCTATAGATTATATAGACGATTCAATAGCTAGGAGGCAAATTATTGGGAGTTATACGTTTTTCGTGAAAGCGAAGAAAAATCGAAAAAAACCGTTCGCAAAACGTATTTTGAATCGAATTGTTGCGGTAAATTTCAATCGGCGGAAACCGTCAGACAATTACCGTATTTGGAAAAACTATATTTTAGTTGTCATCGCGCTTATAAAAATATCAATCAATCACTATTCGTTGTCATTTATTTGCGTTGCGTAATAAATTCTAGTCCGATATATATATATGGTACGATAAACGTAACCGAATGAAGACGAAACTTCAACAAAGAATTGTGATAAACGACCGTTAAAATGATTACCGTTATGATTAATGGCGAATAAAATATATGTTCTATAAAACGTAAATAACGTATCGAAGTAATATTGCGTATTTTAAACGGAATTATCAGACGTCGATTAAATATAAACGGGAAAAACGAACGGCGATAATAACGTAAACATTCTGACCGAAATGAAACGAAAACGAATTTACCGAATTTGTCGACGTTAGCTACGAAAGTAAAGCGCGCTGGTTCTAGTAAATTTTGAACGTTTATATGACGCGTCTCTATTCCATGCTTACTATCATCGTACTGTGTCGGGTTTTTTTTCACTTACACTTTTACTCGTTTTAGTTCGTATGTTCGCGTGTGCTGTTCGTTTTTTAATTATTTCGTATTTTTGTTCTTTTAATTTGTCCTTTTCACGCGCGTTATATTATTATAGTCGTCTTTCTTTACTAACGAGTGTCTTTGTTTTTCATTGCGGTGTTTCGACGACGCGCTGAGTGGTCGCACCGTCGTCCACCGTATGAGAGATCTCTGGTTTTTTTGTGACTACGCGTGGAATTGTCGGTCAGGAGGTTTAATAATCACAATCGAGTAGGCAATACGGGCACCTACCGCTGCCCGTAACAGACGGGAAGTTTGTTCGTATATTTTGGTCCTTCGGGCAGGATCCATTGTAATTATTTTCTCTTTGTGTACATATTTTCCGTCTTCTGTAATATGGGTCGTTCAAAACGCCAAGAAGACACTGCTTTTGTATGCTATTCGAAAGCAATCACGTAAACATAGAAGTTAATTCGACCAAACGCTCCGTTTTGTCTGTATGATCCTGTTGGCGTCTTGGGTCCGGTAGCGTTTTGGTCTAAACGCGATTTATGCGACAATTATGGCTCGATATGTTGAGTTGAGATTCTTCATTATCGTTAATATGGCGTCAATTTATGACCGAATTTTCATCACTGTCCCGTACATACCACGAAACGTTGATGTTTATTGTATTAAGGATATTCGGCTTTTGGGATTTTCAGATATATCGCAAAAGAATTACGCAACGTCGACTTTTATACACATCGTGGATAATTCGAATACAATTCGTATACAACAAATTTTAACTAAAAATATATTCAGCGCCTTTGTTAAATCTAACGTTGATCGAATAATTCAATATTCCAAACGTTTTATCCTCAAAACGACCAAATATAACAACAAAATATTTGTACCGTGTACGAGACTCCCACGCGTTTCTTCATAAAAATTGGGACGAAATACGAAATAAAATTTTACAATATTGTATTCTGCCTTATGGCTTAGGTACGAATCAAATTTCATATTAGTCGTAAACCACGAACACAGCGAACGAACGGAAATAACTTTTTAATAATTATCGAGTCGAACAATAAAATTTGATCAAAACCGGTGAATTTGACGGATATTTTGTCCGACGGATTAACAATTCTAGGATATTTGTTCGTGTGTTGAATACTTGTAACAGCGTCTTGTTTGCCAATTTTTGTAGTGTGTATCGACGCAACGGTAATAATCGTCTAGTTTTCGAAAGAAAAATGTCAACGAAAATATTCGTCCCACGTTTAGATAATCGCGAAGCCATTTTATCTCGAAAACCTAACGTGATAGACGAAATGAAAAAGGGACAACACTTTCGAGCTAACCAGCCATAGTGAAAAAAAGGATAATTTAAACACTCGATACAATGTAATGTCCCGATAGATAAAAAACCATTAGGACGTCCACGATGACGGTGGGAAACCAAAATTAATATCGATGTATAATGAATAAGAACCAAATATATATTAGCGAAATTTAGTAACTGAACGAGAAAAAAGTACACAATGGTAAATATATTAATTAAAAATAATTTTTAAGCTCGGATTTCCAATAGTTGTGCGTTTTCGAATTTAATCGATCAAATTTCGAGTAATATTACGGTAGTCGCGTTTCAACGTCTGTTTATTTTCCGAGCATCGTCGTGCGTTATATACGAAGTAGCGAAAATCGATCATAGTGAACGGCGAATTTATTTTAAACTATGTTTCTTACTCGGAAAATCCACAACGAACGCTTACGAAATGCTTTTAGAGGCTTTAAAGGGGAAGTACTAAGTCGGACATACGTTTTCGGTTGGTTTTCTCATTTCAAACGTGCGGAATTGACTGTTAAAGGTCAACCTAGATCAAACGGAGTGAATGGAGCTCACGAGACGCGTTGTAGCGAAAATTGTTTCTCGCCTGCTCACGCAGAGTCAAATGAACAATCGGCTGATGTGCTAAGATTTAAAAAATCAGCGCAAAAGTTACCCAGACTTTTGAATTTCTTTCGCTTTCTTATTGTTCTTTCGAATAAAAGAAACTTGAAAGTAAAGCAATTCGATGACGTATAAGAAGTTAAGGACATCTTCGTAGAAAGCACTAGAAGATATTAGACTCGAAGAGTTCCAGAGGTGCTTCAAATAGCGGGAAATGATATTAGAAGTGTTTAACGGTAAATAATTTCAAAGCGACGAATTATATTTTATTTTTTATTTATTGTAAATAGTTTTTTTTTTTTTGGAAGGAAGTTGGATACTTCCGTTAACGTAAATTCTGTTTATAAAATATGTACATCGTATGTTTACAATGATTTGTGAACCTATATCGTTGTGTTTAAATATTATAATTAAATAATAGCGGTGAACGATATTTCTCTAGAAACCTATACGATTGTTTTTTTTCTGTATTTTAATTAAACCAATAATTTATCGGCCGAACTTCACGTACATACCCGCGAAAAATAATAACGAAAATATAAATATCGTATTTTTTTTCTTTCAATTCGGTTTTTCCCGTGATTAATGGCACGAGCGAAAATATACATTCGTGTATATATATACATACAAGTACGAATAAAACAATGCTAATGTTCCTCGGGGCGACTCAAAGGGCAAAATGCCATATACATATATATATATATATATATATATATATATATATATCGATTCGGTTCCAACGGGTACTGTTTTTGACTAGTCTCTCTCTGAATTTTTATATCATTATGTATTAGATAGTTTGTGTGTGTGTGTTTATTATTGTTATTTTCATTGCCATCTCTAATTCAAAGCGAAATCTAGAGAACGTTTCGTTTTTTATTTATATGGTCGGAAGAGGGGAATAATAAAAATAAAACAATAAATTCACCGAAAATTACAATTCCGAGTTAGCGGACCGTTCGGAACGGAACGTTTGGCACAAGTTAATAATATATAATCCACTCCATTCTGAAAATATTGTATTTTTTTCGATTCTTATTATATATATTACACAGGAGGAGGAATTTTGCGTTTCTGTAGGTACGTATTTTTCGTCGCGTTCTATTTAGTCGCTTATTTTGTATTTTTCATTATTTACGAGCGAGAACGTCGTAAAAACGTATTCTTCACGTTGACTGGATACGAATAATGGTAATAAAAACAGCCAGCCTATTATATATATATAAGTACCTACACTTTGTCCAAACATCAAGCGCATACACACACATATACTGAAATATTATAATATAATCGTTGTTGCTTTTTGAGGAACGTAAGATAAATTGGTCGAAAAAAAACGCCAAAAAAATCAATCGAGTTATACAAAAAGTGTATAAAATTGCTAAGACTTAACGCCCCGACGACTTAACTACGATAAAAAATAAAATAATACGATTACCGATGTACTTTCGAGTTTTAACGTATGTGCATTAATTACCGTACGGATTCGTGTTTGTATTTAAACGCGTATCGCGTATACGTATATGTTTTTAATTGATTTCTCGCCGGTGTATTTGGCGTTTCGAATACGGTTTATATCGACGTATTTGTATCAGTGTTTAAATCCGATTTAAAAATTATTTTTATACGAGACTATGTTTATGCACGTGAAATCAACGACGTATTTTTAATTTCGTTTAACGACGAGGGAAGCCGCACGTACGAAAGCGTACGCAACAAGGTATTTTTGACGTGGATAATGAACACACATAATTGAACGCTTCGCGGCCTTTTTGACGACGAAAATTCGATTTGAATTGGACGAACGTTAAAACAAGGTGTATTTTATTTCCGAAAATTAATCGAAATATAGCGGTAATAACTATTTCCGAAAAATATAATATTCCCAAACGCCTCGAATTATTTCCATATACTACAAATACCGGGTATACTCCTCATAATAATATACAGTTCGTATTATTTTGACCGAAATATATAATAAATAATCGTCGGTTATACATTTTCACTAGGCCTTTGGAGATCTTGAGACGGATAGACATCGTACACGGATACGGAGAATGGCTTATTGAATTTAAGAAGAAAGCAACGACGAGTGGCTATTATGATTTCGAATTATTTTACCCGAAAATTATTTACTCGTTATAAGCATATAGATATAATTTTTATAGTGTCGACTTATAATGCGCGACAATTGGTCTCAACAGTTAGATATTACTTAGACAGTGATTAGTTACGCAAAAAGTTAGTTTTACGTAATAGTTACGTGAAGTCGGCACGTCAAAAATATAAGGGATGAAGCGGAAAACGTCAGGGGACAAAATTAGAATAAATAGCGATATAGAAAATATCGCTTCGTTTTTTTTTTTTTTTAAAGAAAAAAAGATAAATTAAATTCACGCGGGAAAAACGGTGGGTTATTTTAATTATCGTGCGCGCGTTATATTTTCCATATTTAAAAGCGTTGCCGTTCAAAAATGTGAAAAGAACTTCCGTGAATTTATTTAGCGCGGTGTTTTAATAATACTTTTTAACGTTATACGATAACCGGTATAAATTTCCGGTCAAATCCGATTAGATATCGATTCGAAAGTTACGAAATTTCGGCGCCATAAATTTTTTAATTTTCCCTATTATTGGCTACGGGCCGACTTAAAATTCCGACCGCGCCCCATTGACCGTCCACCGGTGCACGTGAATCAATCGTACTTTCCGTTTTTAGACACAATCCAAGCGCTACGCCGTTTATAACACGACTCTTTGGTAAAATTCGAATCGGAAAAACCTATAATGGTTTTACCGTCAAACAACTGAAATCCGTTTAGTTCCTGCGTTAGGTACGGTCCCAAAAGATTCTTCACGTTTCTTATCTAAATAAATGTATATATTAGACGATCGTTCGTTTTTATTTCTATAGTTATTTAAATCTGGGTGTTAACGAATTAAAACTGAAAAAGTCGAGTTAATTTTAACTAATTCAATTAACGCGTTTCCTTTTTATAGGAAATCAAATTATAAAGTATAAACCTATAATAACTTATAAAGTTGTTTTTTTTAAAAAGTCAAAATAATTGTACACAAATTCGAATAAATAACGACACGGTGACGTAAATTGCGAGGTACGTATAAATATGATTTATATTGTTCGGTAAACACCGACGCGGTAATATTAACGACGTTTGAACGTCTCGTCTCATTTTTCGTGTTATTCGTACCGCCGATTAACAAAGAAATAAAACAAAAAACCGTTACAAAGCTCTTACGTATTGGCGTATTACGAGAAATTAGCGTACTCGGTTTCGTCGATTTTAGCGCCGTGGTTTCCGTCCGAAAATAATACCCCCGAGCGATTGTAATCCTCCCAACGTTGCTACACGCGTACGTAAATAACGATATTGTTCGTCCGGCGGCGGGGTCGGGCCGTACGCGTGTTGTACGTATTCCGATAATTTATCGTTTATCTCGAAGCGACGCAAAACGTTTCGTGATACGGTACCTAAAACACACGCCGCCCGTTTCGGGGTTACAGTTTGCGGTTATCCCCGCGGTCGTTTACCGGTATACGAGTCAAACTTCGCGGTGGCGCGTTTTTTCCTCGGATATTATGTTATGCGGAATATTTTACGCGAGGCCCGTGTACGTTATTACGTATGATAATAACGCGACGCGAAGGAATTTCGAAAATATAAAAAAAAAAAACGAATACGACTCGCGATAAAAAAGCGTATTGTACTCCGCCAACTACCTAATCGATCACACGATATAACGACGCGTGTAGATTCCGGAAAATTCGAGATATTTTCGCTTTAAATAAAGTATATATACGCACACGAGCACGCGCGAATACGCCGCCGTAAACGCGTAAATCTATTTTATTATCAATAACGGCGAAGTATATTACGTATACGTGGGTAGGGGATGTACTCGGTTTTGAACATTCGTGCACAACCATCGACGTACATATTCGACTAAATTCGCATTTTTTCCTCCGGATACTTAGGTATACTTTACTATCTCGTACGACCGAACGCGAAATTTAGTTTCGTTCGCTTTATTATTACGCGCGCGCGGTCGTTTTTATCCACAGTCCGTCCGTATTTAACGTGTTCGCCAACGTATTTTTAACAACGATTTCGCAGAAGACGATCGACGAATCCAAACGTTCCGTATAAATAAATAGCCGAGGAGATTTTATTTTCACCGGGCGATTAGAACGCGTGGCGAGGGTTGGGCAGGCGCGACTATAAGAAATTATTTTCCCGTCCAATGTTCGACGGTTTTGATTCACGGGTTTAATTCGATTCGTACGATTGAACGGACCGTTATATTTTGTACGGGGATGGGGATGGAAAATATACAAAAATGATATCTCGCGTCTATATAAATACCAAATTAAGCCATTGTCGCCCGTGCTAACGCGCGTACCGTTTCACTTAGACGATTAAAACGCGCGTCGGGTAAACTTTGAATCACGGGCTCGCGGATAGGTAGGTTCGTGTAGGTAGTATATAGGTTGGGTAGGTAGATTAGGCGCTTGTAGGAGAGGCTTAATGATTTTGGTGTACGGACGGGAAACGGAGCGTCAAACAACGCGTTGCAACGAGTCATTAAGTCCGCCTCGTCGTCGGTGCCGTTATGAAGGCGCGCGGCCCCCGACCCGTCGTAAAGACGCCGACGCCGTTTAAGTTTAATTTTTTTTTATTTCTCGCCCCGCCGGTAAATAAAAATAATCAAGCCCCCCGGCGATTCAATTATACGCGTATCCATTAGAGTGTTTTTTATTTATTTCGTTTTTTCGTCGACACTAAAATATGCTCGTCGATAAAAAAATATATATATATATAAAAATACGAAACAAGAGCAAGGCCCGTAACGCACGACATACTATAATCGTAAAAAAAAACCGGTAAATGACCTAATTTTTATAGTGGATAATTCGTGTAAGTAAACATTTGGAAAAAAATATACTCCTAACTGTATATTGGACCCGGTCAAGAATAATAATAATAATCAATAATAACTACGGTGCGATAACGAAAGTGATTAGCTGGCTCGAAAATTCGTACCGGTATTTTATTTACATAATAACGGAAACCAATATCTAATTTATATCGAAGGTAAATATCTCGATAGAAAACAGTTATCGATATTGAAGGCCGCCGTTCGCTTTTACGTTTTTACTTATCGATAATAATTACCGTTTTTGGCCCCGCGGGGATAATTTGTATTACACGAATATGTTTATTAACGTCCGTCCATGATTTACCGACAATTTAATTCGATAACATTATTTCCCTTTCCACGTTTGTCCATTCTTTTGGCCGCAAAGTCGCCGGAAATAATCGCCGTTAAATTATATATTATTCCGCGTGTTATTCATATTTTTCTTACGCGCGATCGATTTTCACTATACGCACGTTTCCCACACGCCATATATTTATTCAACGTCACGCGTAATATATTTGTCGTTTCCATCAACTTTAACCGATATTATCGATTTATTAGCTTACACAATTTCCTCAGCTTACCGCTATTCACGATTCGAAATAATAAAATTCACGTTTCCTAGTAATTCTCCCTAAATTGTATTCAATTGCCGAGTCCGACCGGCGGATTAAGCCTTCTATGTGTCCCAAAATATAATACAATTATTACCGTTCGTTTAAGCGTTAAACGTGTTTCAAGAAATCAAGTTATCCATCGCCTATAGATTTTTCAGATATCAATAGATTAAAAGTATTTATAAATATAAACGGGTAACGATTAAATATTTGTAATTTATTTTCTTTATAAAAAATATAATCGAACAGTGGACGTCCGAAATTACGTTATCCACGTAAATCGGAAATATACGTAACACATTCAACTTGTATTTTTAACCGAACGCACGTTTTGCAGCAGAAAGATCAGTTACAACACGCGTCTCTTACAAAACGCTACTACGGTCAGTCTCCGATGATGTAATGTCCATTATATCATCCTAGCGCGAAAAAGTTCTACGTAATAATTGTTCCGAAAATAACTTTTTTCGGTAATAGTTCCTCGCTGTAAATCGGTACACGAGTTAAGCGTCGCGAAATTGTGTCGATACGACAAATCACAAACACATTACTTGATGGTAGAAAATTTCGTTTTTCTTTTCGAAATTACTTTATCGAAAATTACGCGTAAATTGTAATACGGCCCCGTGGTTGACGACCGTCGAATTCCGAGTTACTCGCGCGAAACTTTCCGACCCCTATCGTAATGAGTAAGTCATAACGAAGTCACAAACGCGCCGTAACGTGGTGGTACATTTCGATAATTATATAAATCATCCGTGGTCCGCCGAAATGCGGACGTATCGATCGCGTAAAATTGTAATCGGCGAACGCGTGACGCTAGACAATTGCGGATAATAACCAACTTGTTTACAGCGACGACCGCGTTAATAGTTACATAAATTGTGCTGGAGTGGTGTGGGAAAATGTTTCGACGGCGTCGCGGACACGGTGGTACGTCTGCCCCAGGGCGCTTCGCAAAATGAACTCGGATCAGAACACGACCGTAACGCGTTGTATCGTATCCAGCGGTATTAGGCATCGTCGTGCGAGAGTCACGCGAGCGCCAATAACCAAAAATACGATAAAAACGTGTAGTCGGGGATTCGTAAGGAAGGAAATGCACGTACGTCGAGGAGACGTATGATAATAATTCGTATCTATGACGCGGGCGCGCGCGAGTGGTGCCTGTGCATGTCTGAGGATAGAAATATAGACGCGCGAAGTGAATAGTTTTATTCAGACACCGAACGAGCTAACAATGGGAAAGTTTGTTTTCCCCTAGCCACCGACGAGACGTCGTACACATATAGTACGTGTGTGTTACGAGTGTTTCCGTCTCGTAATCACTACGGCGGCGTCTCCGACGCGAGCGACTATTATTGTAATTCTATTTTTTTTATCGGTTTTCACAAAAAAATAATACGACGACGAACAGAACGGATATATCGTACGACTAACAGAGATGCCGCCGCCGTCGCCGTTCTCGTTCTCATCCAAGCGACCTACAACCGTATGCTTGGGTTTATCTTGTACGTCCGGGCTAAGACGATTGGCGAAATCGTCGTAACGTCGGCTAATTAATAAATAATCGTTAACGAGTAACGTTGGCGACGTATTTTCGTTTTTTAAGCTACGCGTTTGAAACCAATGGGCATTTATGCGCGTTTAACGGGGAAAAGACCGGAAACGATATTTGTTTAACGTATTTCGGTCAGAAAATATTGGGGGGGGGGATGGAAGGCAAGCGGTCTCAGTGAACAAATTCGTGTAGAGCAATGAGTTGGCGAACGACGACGAAAACAAATAATACGCGTACGATAAATGTACGGAGCTAATTGTTTTAAATACATTTAGCGTCGCGAGCGACGATTATTATTCGTTAAATTGTCAAATAACTATATATATAAATTGATCGAATCGACGTTTTTTTGAAATCTCGAAGGAAAGGTTTCGTTTGGAATAGCGCGTTATTTATTTTCGTACCGATATACGATAAAGTACGTTGGGTTTTTTACACACGCGCGGCACGTCGATATTAAACAATATTGTCTAGTGTCCGTGCCGATCCGAGGTTGTTTATTACTACACAACGTACGGTGTATCGAAGCTTTACGAAATAATCGTTTAATCGATAGCGGCTTTTTATAACCGACGGTATTCCATGCGGTAAAATTGGCGCTTTTTTAAGACAATCATTAACGCGTTCTATTATGGATTGAATGGAGAGAAGCGTCTGGTGCGATAAGTGAATTCCAACGAGACTGAAAGATATGTTCTATAAAAGTGTAGTGAGACCAGTAACGCTATATGGTTCAGAGTGTTAGGCGATGAACAAGAAAATAGAACGGAGAATGAGCGTAGCCGAGACGAGAACGCTTGGATGGATGAGTGGGGTGACAAGAGAGGATAAGAAATGAATGTATAAGAGGAAGCGTAGGAGTAGCGTGGATTACGGATAAAATGAGGGAGAATAGACTTAGATGGTCATGTTATGAGGAGAGAATATTCGAAAGTGGTAAGAACAGTTATGGAATTGAGTGTGGAGGAAGGGGAAGACCAAAGTGGTTGAATACGAGTATTGTTGGTGTGTGCGTGGAGGATATGGGAGATCGGGCCGAATGAAGGTTTAGGACGACGGTGGCCGACCCCAAATAGATGGGATAAAGACGAGGGAAATAACGCGTTCTATTATGCCGTACGTAGATCGTTTTCGTCGAGGGAGTGGATAATTTCGTAACTATCGAGATACATACGCTCGTAATTTTTTTAATTTTTTTACGCGCGTAATTTCAATAAAAGCGAGCCAACGAAACCGTAGAGAAAATCGGCGGACGGCAAACATCCACGGTAAATAACAAACATTGCCCATTTACGATACGGCACGTACGTCGTACACGTTTTATATACGTCTACTATTGGATGTATTTGGCACGGTGTATAAGATGGGAACCGACGTCGAATTTCCCGCGTCCCGGAGCTGCTGTACACGTTACACAATATTACGGCGAGACACACCGAGCGCGTACCGATAAACGCGTATGGGAATATGTTGTTATTCGAATGACAGACAATTCCTGTTTCCGTCGTCGCCGAAATACTCGAACGTCTTTTCGGTATCTCGTTTCGTAGAGACGAAATTGTAACGTTTGTAAGCTCGGAAACTACCGAACCGATTTCGACGAATTTTCACGGACGGTTTGCCTATAATCCATCATTATATATATCGTCGTCGTCGTCATAAAATAAACAAAACCCAAAAATAGCCGTTTCGTGTATCCGTGACAACTATAATCGACGGGATTCCAAATAGCCTGTTCGATTAATAGTCGGATCGATAATTGACGCGTCACGCGTAATTTGTGAGCCCGTATTCAATTCGTATTTGTGTTTCGTTCGACGAACATAAAGACGGTTTACGCTGTCTTACGGTCAAACGTATATTTTTTTTGAAAATTTTTCTCCGGAACAAAATTCCCCCTTACGTCCTTACAACGCCAATTCTATTCAAACATTCACGTTCACGTTTATTCATAGTCGAATCGGCGCGGACATTATTACACGCGTCGATTGTTGAACACCGCGAAACCTCGCTAATTGCCCGACAAAAAATACATACTTATCCGAACGAAATATTATCGAAAGCGAATGGGAGACCGACATTGTCGAATCGAATCGCGCGGAAATTATCGGGCGACTGACGTTGGCTCGCCGTTGTGCGTATTGAGACGAGCGACGTTTCGCGAAAAAAGAGTTATTATTAACGTCGCGATAAATTTGAAAACGCCCGATACAAAATCAACGGCGGACATTTACGTAGATAGGTTTCGATTTCGAATTACGTGGTCGTTTTCCGTTCTAATCGAAACAACGTGTTCAATTTTCGTTGACGCGTCGCGCGTTATTACGTAACTTTTTACCAACGAAAACCGCGTAGAGTATGTCGCTTCGGTCGTGAAATAATAGTGACCGAACGTTAAAACGCGTCCTGCGGTAACTGGGTAGTGGTTTTCGAAAATTACGCGCAAATGGTATGTGTGCGCGCGCATGCGTGTGCGTACGTTAGATACAACGAACGATATTATTACTGTATAAATAATAATAATAACGCGTTCGTACCTACCTACCTATTATTCGACGGCGGTTCGGTTTACTTTCAGAGAACCGCTACACCGCGGTACAAATAATACGGTGTTACGTACGAGCGAATTTCGTATAACCAAAAATATACCGTGTACGTATATTTGTGGATACGGAAATTGGTGTTCGTGTTAAAAGCAAACATTTCGACTTGGGGTAACTAGAGAGAGCTTGAATTCGTTATCGATTGAAAATTTGCCGTTAAAAACTAAAATCTGTACCCGAACCGATATCGAAATCGTAACGACTGAAATTTTATATTCGACGTATATTATCGAAATTCGTTTCCAAATTTATGAAGAAACCAATTTGTAATCGAAATATAATTATCGAACACCTATACACGAAATCGAAATACCGAAAATCAATAGTGGCTTATACGACCAATTTTTAATTTGAATATTCTTAATACGTTCGAGACTTGAACCACGTTTTTGTATTTATAATATATTTCGCGCACGTCCGAGGCTCCGGCGAAACGACAGTTGTACACCGTCATTCTGTTTAGGAAATAAATTACGCAATTTCTAACGCGTGTTTTTTTCTAGTAATATTTTTAATGTCGTTAAAATTGTTTCATTACGAAACTGTCGGGTACCTTTAACTCTTTCGTAGTTCAACATTGCGAAACGATAATTACGCGACAATAACGACATTTAAAACCGAAATAAGAAAATGAAAATCGATATTCGAAATTGAAAAAATTAATACCGATAATCAATTTTCGACGTTAACTATAATCGAAATATTTTATTTAATTTGGTCTCGAGCGCCGATTAAAAAAAGAAACGTATTTACACGGGGAAAGTCTCGTCGTAATCCGTTTACATCGACCATATAATTTTTTTGTACTATTATCAAATTCGAAATGCCCGTTATAATTTTGGATCCGCCCTCGTACACAGACACGCTCGTAAGAGGTTTACTCTTTATTTTGCCCTTTTTTAATGATTTTTTTTAAATTTCCGTTATTACGCTTATAAATAATCGATCGTTTACTTTCGGCTGTCGAGTATATATTATTTTCGTTTTGTGACTAAGTACGTAATATATTATATGTTTTTCCGTCGTTTATTTATCAACCAGGTGATTTCAAAGAAAAATTATACATTCTACCGACGAAATCCATTAGTAATACTTGTCGAACCTACAAGTCGTTAAACCACGAACGCACACCTGATGGTTAACGTTTACCGTCATCACGCGTTTCCGTCTATCTCCTACGCGTCGAACTTTTATGAAACACTTTTCAAACTATAATACATATTTACATATATATATATATATATATATATATATATAATTCGGAATTCGATTTAGATAGCGCGCACGTTATTCGATTGGTATTTTTTTACGTTCCGACAGAATACGCGGAGACTTCTCATAGATTTTTTATGTTTCATCTCTTTACAATGATTATATAACTTTCGTCGCTTACGGAATGACATAAAATTTCACCTTAATTTAGAAACGTGTATATGCCGATCGTATATATACGCGTATATCTCGTACGCGAGTAAAATAAAGCTCGATATTTTTCAAAAATTAATCGAAATCTTTACACTTTTTTTACGTTATAATTTTATTCTCCTCGTAACACGTTTATTTAGTTTCGGTTACTGTCACACGCGCAGTTTATACCAGCGAGATTATTTCGCGTGTAACATTTTTACCCTTGAAATTCGTCGTTATAATAATATAAGTATATATATATAGATATCATAGCCTCGTCGGAGATAGTTCGATTTCATACGAAAATTCACCGCAATGGTCAATTAAAAACGGTTCGATTTTGTATCAATTTCGTTTTCTATCAAACTATAATTGCTCGTTTATCATTACCCAGCGGAGAAGTCGGTTCTTATTCATTCCCATTTTGTTCCTTATCCGTCTATTTAATCACGACGTTCGTGTTTGTTCGTCGAATTAATCTACGGATAGTCGACATCGTTTTACTTAATACGCGGCACGTGTAATACATACATAATATTACGCCTCGCGATTTGTCGTTACACACTTTTTTATTATTACACAATAATTCGGGAATTATTTTCATTCTGATATTGTTATTGTATTCGAAACATTCGCGAAACGATCATCAGCACGTTGTAATAAATCCGTGAAAAAATAGTCGAAAACCAATCGCGGGAGCTCGATTACAATTGATCCGAAACGAAATTCCGTCGTATTTTCGTCGATTTTTTCGGAACGATTGACCGTACCCGAACTTGGGAGTAATAAATTTGAGAGCATTGTACCATATGGATTTCGGTGTAATACGCTACGGTAATATAACGATAAATTGAACCGAAAACGTCGAACGAAAATAAAAATGTTGACGAAAATCGTACATTTTATTTCAGTTCTGACGGAAACGACCGATTCTCCAACGGGCGAATACACTCGGGTCGGAATTTATAGATTACGTTGGAATTGCACGCGGGTTGAATACAATTATCGACACACGGGGTACGTCCGGTCCGAGTCGGTATTAAAATATCGACCACGCGGACGGACCATCCGAAACACGCGTAAACGAGTGGAATATTAAAGATCGAAATACGCGAGATTCGACCTAACCGTACATTGTGGCCAGCAAAATGTGCGAGCAAATTCGGCGTTACGTTCCACGGTCGTAGTCGCCAGATCGCGTGTGTAGTGAACGTCTGGCCGTAAATACACGCAAAAGTTCAACGTGACGACGTCGTAACTCGTATTATTATAAGGAATTATAAACGGGGTTCGTTTGTACGGCGTAACCGGGGCGCGTGGCGAGACGCGTTTCAATTTTAAACGCTTTTGTATACCGTGACACGACGGCGATATGAACCGCGGAAAGTCTTTGTCCGATTTGTTAAAATTACTTTTACGGTCGAAAATGCGCGCACGTGTAAAAACGCCTGTATTCCGATACCATTCGATCGTCCAAAGACTTCGGAACGAACGACTCGTCGCGTTATATTTGCTTCGCGAACATTTCGTATTCGACTTAAACGGCGTCCGTACCGACGGTGTGTATACACGTTCGATACGACGACAAAACGTAAGACGAATTTTTTCCAATATTCGAGTTCGCTCGACCTTATTTGACGGCTAAAATAAACCTTAGCGTCTTTCGGCCGCGTAATGCGATAAGGCTCGTGCGATATTGTCGCGGCGAAGAGGTGGGAGGGGGGTAGAGGAAAAAAGGTCAAGCCCGGTTTGTACAAAAAAACGTACGGTGCGTCGCATAAATTAAAAGCCGGCGGTTTTTTTTATTTTTGTACGCGCGTGTGTTTATGCATGTAATTGACTTAAGTACTTCAAGAAGGAATTCGTATGACGTCGCGCATGTATACGTGGCTTTCGCAAAAAGTCCTTATAATTTATGCGACGCACTACGTTATGTACGACGCGACCACAATATCGCTAAAAATGATTAAAGAACAACAAATATAAACACGCGAATACGAGTTGAACGACTTTTTTCTTTTTGCCGCGTTCGGACGTGTGGTATGTAAACCGTTTTACGCCAATTAGTCGCCGCCAGCCAAATCGATCGCGCCGAACAAATCGCTCGAAATTACGTTAAAACGTAAATTCATATTCATACGCGTATAGTTTACGACATTTATGGACTTAAATTTACAAACGTATCGTCGTCATAATGATACGAACCAAATATACAGTATGTATTTAATCGGCGTTTTCGATCGTTTACGTAACTATATTTTGAGCAATACGAATTATATAGTTTCCTAATGGTTCTAGAATCCAACAATTTAGAAACCTATCGTACCCATTTGTCTATGTCTTTTTCGGTATGGCTTTATACTATTTAAAAACTGAGCGACCGTCGACGTATTTAATCGTTTAACAAAACGCTTTAATATAAATTGGACGAAAAGGATTTTGAATAGAATTAAATGCGTCACGCCAGCCGTTATTTGTTTCAGATAGGTTTTCCATCGCTAAGTCAACGCGTATACCAATTCCGGTATACGATAAAAAAATATAAGACTTTCGCGGTTATGTATTCTTAATCATACGCGTCTACTCGAGTAGTCTGGTCGAAATAATCGTTTCGTTTTCTTAATTTAATAGAACTACTGGATTTTTCAAACAAACCACAAGTACATTACCTTATAATATTAATATACGGCGGATTTAAAATTGTTAGCTAACGTTATATACAAAACGCATGGACGTTTTGCGACAAAATTGACCGCGGCAAATTCGTTTTGTGACTAACATTACAGTGACCAAATTGACGGCGTTTCATTTAAACCACGAAGCGTATTGCCTATTTTAAAGCGCCGTCTGAAAATAAACAACCTTACATATATATATCAAATGACGTGATGGGTATATAATGAAATTGAAACCACGCGGTTAAGGTACATGAAGGTGGCCCATTGCAATGTTGCCACAACTTTTTAAAACCTACCAACGAACCAGACTCGGGATTATTGGACATTGCTGGAAAAAAGCCTGTACGATTGTATTTTATTGCCAAGTAGATACACCCAGGCCGTTCAAGAAGAACTCGTAAAAATTATTCGACAATTATGATACATATTTGTTAAAAATTGTTGGACATATGTTAGAATTGTTTGGAAATTGCTTCGAGAGTTTATCACCGGTAAAGTCTGTAGCGCCAAATTTTCGAAACACCGTTAACTGAATATTTTACGAACAAAAAAAAATCTACGCTTGTTTAACCAACGATCTCGAAAACAGATTGAACCAACTGACTTCGATATATTCGAAGAAGAAAATGGAGATATTTTTTTTAAATTAAAATAAGAGCTAATTATTATTACCCCGACGAAATATTAATTTACAAATGTTCGACGCGCAAAAATACTAATTTCTAAATAAAATTACGTAATTGCGATATTTCTAGCAACATCGAATAATAGTGAATGTCCAAACAAATGTTTAGACTGGAAAGATCGACCTGTACACATTTTAAATAACTGTCAAACATCTTTTTCTTGTTCTGAATATATCAGAGTATGTTTGTTATACAAACAAACCATTATTGTTTCAAATCATTTACGTTCAGAAAACGTTTCGACTGAAATAGCGAATAAGCTAAAATAATTTTTAAACGAAAATAGTTTTCACACGCGTAATCTCTATAACAAACAACGCCATACCGTTTTCTGCAGTTCCCAATGTCTCTATCAACGCACATTTTTTGAATAAAAAATAACCTTTTTTTTTTTAAAAAAATCGCATCGATTTTGACATTAATTTGAGCTCGAAAACATTCGTTATCGTAAACGCATTATCCTACAATTTTTTTTCTATTTATCGCGCACCCTTCCTCAAAAGGTCACGTGGAACTAACGTCACTAACGTTGTGTGTTTATTAGCACTTTGACGCTCTTTATAATTCCTTGGACGTTATATACTTAGATGTGGATAGATAGAAAAATTATCGATCACAAAAGGAAAACTACCTAAAATTCCAAATAATGTTTCAAAAAACTAAGCTGGTGTAGAAATATTCTATTCGAGAGCGCCATTCACGAATTTTTTATTTTTACAATTTGTAACCTTTCGTTTTTAAGTTAGCGATTGTTATTGGACGTGGGACAATATTTCACATTTAGCATTTCCCAAATTGACCGTTTTGAGCATTTTATTTATTTAGAATAACGCGTTCGTTTTTATTAATTTAAATTTAGAATCCTAATTATCATAAACGGTGGAGTTATAAATTTTAACACGAAAAAATCGGAATTTTATGTAAAATCGTTCAAGTTACACAAAATTAGAATTTTAAGTACTTTAAAAAATATAACGTTTGAAAATGAAAACGTTATTGTAGAATATCGTAAAAATAAAAAAAACCACGTTTTATTAAATTTCCTCCCGCGTTATAGTCCTAAAAATGTCAAATTGTGTACTAAATTATACGCATAAAACAAAGAGTACATCGTGAAATATTAACAAGTTTACTATATTTCGTCCGAAATTTAACGTATCGATAATTTTAATGTAATAAAGTTGGTAAAAATTGTACTTGTTTTACACTATTATTTTATGTCAAAACAGCGCGTGATTAATATAATTAGAGTTTTGTTATGTTTTGTAAACGTTTATGCGTGAAAACAACGAGTACTTTGCAAATGAAATCGCGAACCTTGACTATGGTTAGCTATTAACAAATTAATTTACGTCTCGTTTAAAATTTCCAAACAATAGTCCAACGGTGAAATGGACGTTCCTACGAATTTAGTTACCGAATATTTTCGAATTATTGTTATTTACTTGGAATTATTGGCGGGGGGCAGCATACGTTGCCACTGTTTGATATCGAATCGTCATTATTAATTACACGTTATTTAATATTTTCCTAATTGTTTTTTCAAATTTACCAGTTGAATATAATCAATTTGCTCCATTATATATTATAAACCTTTAAATAATTTCGCATAGTTAAACCATCGTTGACTGGCCTGTTTCCATATCGGTTTCACATTTCCTAAAATGTACATATTTTTATGTGTTATCTTAGGCGTTATTAAAATAGCATAAAGAATAATCTCTACAAATCGTTAAAATATTCGATCAATCAATCAAACAATCGATTATATTCTGTAGTTTTGAACGACGTATTATATAATGGTTAATGTTTACGCAAATACAATATACGGGTGTTGACGAATACAAACTGTATTACTAAAAATGTTCTTCTGTTCTATTTCTACGTATAATTGTTATTTATTTTATAATTTGCGTACGAGTGTTCAGTAAGCGTGAGGTTGGCCAATTTTTTAAATTGAAAAAAAAATCAAAGACTTTTATACAGTTTGATGGCGTAATATTTATTTATATTTATTTAAAACGTATTTTTTTTTTAGTAAGCTTTTAGAAACACTATACATGCTCAACAATTATATAAAAAATAAAAAAATCAAATAATAGTAAAAAAGAATTTACGAACGTTTAAATATAGAAATCTGACTGGGATATATAAGCTAAGACGGTTCTTATTTAAAATATTTTATACGAATATTCGAACGACATAAGCTTGGAATATGTTAACGTCGTATGATAAAAATTAGCTCCGAGCATTATTTTACACCGTCACGGATAATTTCCGAATCGTCAATATTATTAAGTTTTCTGCACACGCGCGGGTCGAATTTCCACACGCCGTGTAATAAAAGTAACGAATGAAATAGTACTAAACGAAAAAAAATAACGATAGACAATAGAATATGAAATTAAAAAACGAAAATGAACGACGTTTACGGGATTCTAAACAAAGAAACTCATAAATGAAAATCGAAATGGGAAGAAGAATCGGAATCGGTATAAAAATTCGAATATCGAGGGAGCGTAATATTTTCAATTTTTCAAACACTAAAAGAAAACCGAGAACTCTCAATTCGGGTTTCAAATATTAACTACACAAACCTACGATCGTTTTGAATAGAAAGAGCGAACCGATTACAAATTGAATGACGTCCATACGCGCGCATATATATATATATATATATATAACGCGTGGTATATATGGTATACCAATAAAGAACGTACGTTAAATATCGATTACGCGCCTTTGAGGACGAATTATATTTTCACGAAAACGGTATATTACGCAAATTCTATTACCAATATACGCTCTATAGGCGTTTCGGATAGCTCGAATACATGTCGTGTTGTAAACAATGTCGCGGAATCTAATTCCCAAAATAATTTTGGTTACGAACGTTTATTCCGACGAAAAAAGATTGTATCGCCGAAAGAGAAACTCGTTTAAACATATTCTCTACATCTGACGTATACTCGTACGAGTTCAAATGTACCTAAACAACGAGTACGCGACTATATTGTAACGAATGTTCTCTTAAAAGTATCCGCGTCGATAAATATCAAACGGAAACACGTTCGATAACTTTTCGAAAAATTGGGCCGATTTAACGGACGTGAGATTATTGAAAATCGACGGAAACGAAAATCGCGCGAGAGTCGGTACGCTAGCGAAACGTTTTGGGTACTAAACAGAAATCAAATTGCGCCTACGACAGACGCGACGATAATAAAAAATAATTCGCGCCGAAGTCGGCGGACGCCGGTGACGCGTTCGCGTCGCAGTTTTTCATAAACAAAGTCGGTCTGTAACGAATATACAAACGTTAACGCGGTACGTTTATACGATCTTGGGGAAACGTACGAGATTTACGTTCGACCGAAAATTGGAACGCGAACGTGTGTTAATTGCTCGCATAAATCGTGGTTAATCCGCTTCTTGGGCATACGAACTCGACACTAGCTCATAAATGATTAACGATCTATATATATATACATTTATAATACTTCGTATTTATATACGTTTATACGTATAATTAATCCGCGTATATAAATCGCCGCGTACGGTGCCGTTTGTTTGGGCTCGTCCGTTTTTCGAATACTACTAAACCCTACATCAATCAACGTTTCACCGCTGTTTGTACTTTTGTTATTTTTCCGTTACGTCTTAAGCCGTAAATCGCGAAAACGGATTCGTAGGTATCGTTCGAGGATCCGCGCTGCTGCGCGTTTGCCCCGGTTCCGGGCCACATATAAAATACCGCGAAATTTCCGAAATTCCTTGGAATCTGCTCGGCCGACGTGCACACGGCGCGACGTATCTTTACGCAATTCAAACGCGGCGAACGTTTTGGCTTCGCGAAAAGTACTACGAGCAATTTGCGCGCCACGAACACATTTTGCGCACCGGCCGCCCTCAAGTCGTCGGGCCAGTAATTTCGTCCGTTTTATACGCTCACTTAGTCGCGCGCGCATTGTGTACTGCTCGTATTTGTATAACGTCGTGTAAATAACGTGGCCGGAATGATTAATGGGTTTTCCCGTCAAAAACGTACGGAATAATAACGGGCGCCTATATTATTCACCCCGATACCACAAACCCAGTAAATTATTTCCACGTAAGTACGTTATATGCGGCAACATTTTTTCGTAATTAAATTTGAGGTCGCGTCGTTCGTAACGCGTAGTATAATACCGCGGTATTTGTATATGTGTACAACAAGGCTGGGCAAGTTTGTGATTTTTTCTTTTTTAATTCGCTAAAACGAAGTAAACCTGTTTAACCGGGATAAAAGCTAATCGAAAATTCAAATATATCGGTTAAGTCGACAAAATACTATTTACTTCGCTCGAGCTAATTCTCGTTTTCGTTATTAATTTTGAATCGTTCGGTTATATCGTCCGGATAAAATATATCGAATATCGACGAATATCTCGTGGAATTAAAATTTGGAAATCGATCGAATTTATCGAAATAAAATTGTATAAACGAAATTAAAATTACGTTATCGTTGAACCCAGAGTTAATTTTCAATATTTTACTCGTTAACTCGTTAACGTCTATATATAAATCAAATACAGTGTCCCGCGAGGCCTGACGTATGTTATAACCGTTTTGTTCAGGTACGATAGTTTCAAGTTTTCATACATAACACGTAAATACTAAAACCCGGCGGATTCTGCAATTATAAAACTATCGTACCTTTTAGTTATTTTTAGTTTTTTTACAACCGAAAACCCCGAAATATGGTAGCCACTTTATGGATTTATTTTCGACGCTAGAAATTTGTATTTAAGATACGAAGTCGTTGGTTTTCTACGATTAGTCGATAATGTTTGTGGCTACCGTCGATTCCAATTATAAATAAATAGCACGGGCCACGGGAGAACGTTCCCGAACGGCCAGCGAAATGAGTTGTGACGCACGCGACGCGGGAAAATATTTACCAGGAATATGTTTGTTTTGGCGAAAGCATTGTAGGGGAATCAAATTACACAGGAAATCGTCGTGCGAGAAAAATAGTTCGCCGGAATTCAAAAACATCTCGGTAACGTATACGGGACACGGTAACGCGAACAAATACGGCGCGGGAATAATATTTGACGGGAATTTAAAAATCGGACAAATCGTACGCGAGAACCCGCAAATCGGGATGGTGGTCAGCGTCTCAGTATACCGATGATTTCGTGGAGTATTTTATTCGTGTTTTCGATGATCGCGATTTTCGAACGTTCGCAATTCCGGAAATGTATTTATCGGAAAATCGCTATCCCGAATTTTATTGTCCCCGACAAAAAGCAAATTGTTTCCCGATTATCGTTTGTCTACGTGTTTTCTATAATTGTCTAACAATTATTTCCTGTTTATTGTCTCGTTGAACAAATTCCGATGTTGTTTTAGCATCCTGATTAATTCGGCCACGCCTGTGCCGGCCGTGTTTTTGTCGCTCCGTTTCTAAAACACATTCGCGTGTCGCGCCGTTAATTAAAACAGCGTTCGACGTTTTTTACGCGCTCGTTTACGGATCGACTGGCTTTTGAAAAATTACCGTTTACGTAATGGAAACTACGTTTACCGTAGCGTTCCGCAAGAAACAAAAACATATTATTTAACCGGTACGTTAAACGTATGCTCGAATCAAGTCACGTGTGTGCTACGATAATTAGTCGAACGCGGGATGGTTGTGAGACCATATTGTGTTTTTTATGCTCGGCGTGTCCTTTGAACACCTATCATTATTATTAACATTTAATTAGGGCAAACTTCTCGTTAAAACATGTACGTACCCCACGGCTCGTCATTGGGAGGGGCAATTACGAAATTGCGTACGGCTATTTAAAATAAATAATCGTTACCTTTAATGGCGCGTTCGAATATACCAAGGTCGATATATGCCAATAAATATACTTTGTGGTGTACGCGTTAAACAAAGCAAATCAATTTAAGGTAACGAACATAAAAATAAACGATATAAACGTAACGATTTCGACGTATTGTAATATTATTTTCCGATTATAAAGAATAAACATTTTATAAAACGCCCGTTAAACAAAATTAATTCGTTTTTTTTTATTAAATACCGTCGTTAAATATTTAGTTCGCGAAACTATATTTACAGTATAAATAGTCAAATAATAATAATAATTATTATAATGGCCAATACAAAACTTCCCTAGAAATCCGTACTTCGAGAAATAAACATTTCGTTTTAATTAATTATTTTACGTTTTTTTTTTTTTTATAACGAAGAGAGAAAACAATTACAGTTAGTACAATAGTGCCCATTTTCTGTATTCACTTTTGTTTTAAAGCGTATTCCTCCTTCTCCTCCACTCATATTATCTATGCAACGGATTCCTTGAAAATCGGTCGAAACGCCATTGTCCGAACGGTCATCGGTATTGAACATTATTGTGTCATATACCGTTTAGTTACGACGATCGATGGATATTCCCATTAATAATTCGTTATTACATTCGGTCGAGAATTTTTTTGTCCGTACTTCGGGCGTTCAACTATTATTAAAAAAAATAATTACAACTGACCAGAAATAAAATGAATTCGATTAGGTATAAATACAAAGACAGGCCATAAGTCGGGAAATATTTCGATTTGTTTATTGTCTTGACTAGCGGCCTCTCATACGTGTAATTCGAGTAAAAATTTCGAGTTTGATTTTCGACAGCATGTTGATTTCATCGGTTAGAAAGCGCTACGTGTTTCATTAGACAATATTCGTCAAAAATATGTTTGATATTTTAAAAATAAAAATCCGTATCAAACACTATTAAACAAAATATTCGTATATATTTATAAACATAAATACGTCAGTACTAATGTGGAAAATCACTTATGAAGTTTATAAAAACATCAAACCTGATTTAACTGACGTTTATTTATTAATTTTATATTATTAACTTATACCGTATTTGGTAAAATGGCATCGCGATTAATATTTTCGAATAAAAGCAAAAAACGAACGGAGGGTAAAAAAAAATAATGGAATTTCGATTAAAAGTAGCGTTTTGTTCGAACCTAACGAATATATCGGAATTTCGAATCAATTTAAACTCGGTTAAAAAAAAATTTGGGAAACTTGCCTAGTCTGACAGGTCTGTGTAGGTAACCACGTGGAAAATGTTTAATTAAATTTAACAAGGCTCGGTTTCTCTCAGTAGTTATTCAAATAGTATACGCGTAAATAAAATGTCTTCCAGTAATCTGGCAGTACGGATTTCGGTCAGCCTTCCCCCTATTTCCCCGCCGGTTAAACAATTTCTAAATCCACGGCCGCGACTATATATTGTTGTTTCGTTTAAACTCTCTGCGCAATATAACCACGAAACATGTTTTTTCTTACTTGTATCAGCGTTTTAACATGACCGCACAACGCCGTCTTGGATACGTATAAATATATTGAATTCAATAAATCCGTTCGACGTGTCCGGAATGCCTTACGTTTTTAGACGGTTTCAAAGACGAAAACAAACCCGTGTACGGGCGGAAACGGTCTACGGCGAGGAACACGACGAAATAGAAGAAGACCTCGTTGATTTAACGGATAGGTGAAAAAAACGTCGGCACCACCGTCGCTACGGCGTGTATAAATAAATGACGTGGCCGGAAAACTTGACCCTATTTATGGATGGAATTTATGTGTACGTGCGCGTACGCGTATGGGAAAAGTTCGTAATCGAGTATAAACACCAAGTGGCTGTCGATCTTTGAAAAATATATACGTTGCTCTATATTAAAGTTTGGAAATCGTGATAAACTCGAGCTTTGCATTTAATGTCGCTAAACTTTTTCGTGTATTGATTTCTAAAAATGAAAAAACCCACCGTAAGACGCGTTTGTAACTTTCTTCGATATTTTTCGTTTTGTTTTGTCAATTTGTCTAAAACCTAAACTAGATTTAGTGATGATTTATTTTTAATCTAGACGAATTAAGATAAGAGTCCAATCAGAGACACGGATGATGATGATGATGTGTGTGTGTGTGTGTGTGTGTCTAGCAAATATTTCAAATATCATACACACGATAAAAAGACCAACTTAAGTCACGCAAATTGTAAGATAAACTTTTATTAATTAACCCGATATTTATAAAATAAAGGTTTTTTCATATAACGTTGTAATTATCGATCGATATACAGTATTGTAAATGTGCAATAGACAAAAAACACTCGGTATTACCTTTTTTTGTTTTAAACATTTAAATAATTTCAAATTATAAATGTGAATGAGAAAAACTTGTTCCTATAAGTTTTCATATAAATTATTTGAGAATATAAGTAATTTTCCAAGGGTAAACTTTTTTCGTTGTTACAATATTTCACTCCAATTAACTATAATGTACTCGACTTTAAAAAAAACAAAAAAGCTTCACGAACACGCAAAAACTAAAAAAAACACACATAGATTTCTAGCCCAAACGATGACATTAATTTTAATCACATTTCGTAACAAAATAATATATATTGTATTTTATGTTTGTATATTATTTGACACGCGTTTTATTTATCTGATAATATAATTATTCAATTACTGTAAAAAAGAAAAACATTTTGCATACGAACACTCGGTCTTAAAGCCAACAAGTATATTTCAAAAAATATACTATATATGGTCACAACTATCCTTCTCTCCGTTAAAAATATATATGCTATTATATATCGTATTTTTTACAATATCTATTTATTATAATAATATAAAATATATAATATAATAATAATTATAATTATAATATCTATAAATTATTATTAATATAATAATAATTATATAATTATAATATCTATATATTATTATTATTGTTTACACTGCATAAAAAAAGTAAATATAACCGTTTTATTCCGATAACTGAATTTTACAAAATGAAATCAATATCTTAGTGTTACGTTTTAAGTTTAGTTACCATTCAAACACTACATTTCATCGTATACCCTTATGCGTCGAGTATAAAACATATATAAATCCGTTAATAATAAAATGACGAGTTGATAACATTGGCGTATTTACCGACACGTTATTGTATTCGATAAATTTAAAAATAAAAAAAAATACGTTTCGCCAAAGAACGAAATTCGCGTTGTAAGTATCAGAAATCCACAAAATGTTATCGAATTAATAGAAAATTATAAAAGGTTACGAATATTAACGAATTATATTTTTAATTTAAACGCGGACTAATACGTGAAATGGAATTATAAATTATTTTCAGCTACCGATTCAAACCACAAACAATATAATTGCGTCTACACAATTCTTATCGTGGTTTTTTGATCCTTTTTTGATAACGAAATAACGATTTTTTTATATTTATTCGCGTTGTTTTCTTTATTTGCTTATAATTGAGATCCGTATTTATGTTCAGACGCATATTTTTGTATACTTCACTTAGAAATATTTAAATTCGAAATGCCGACGTTTCACGACACGTAAATTTTAGCGTTCCAATTTTTATTCGCATATTTTACGTATTGATTGCATATTTCAAGATAATTGCGTAAATGTTACATATTCTAAAATATTCGCTGAAATAGTCAACATTTAACATTTCATTCTATTAAATAAACAAGTGATTTAATATTGTAGTGGTGATATAAAACCTGTCTGCGTTCAATTCTTACGTTATCCATTGGATTTTCAAATCTGAAGAAAGCTAATGTTACTCTAAGAGATAATCTATCGCTCGTACAAAATATTAAAAAATAATAATAAAATAAGCTAGGAGACGGAGGATCGGGGATAGATTTTGCTGGGTCTTAACTTACGAGTGAACTGTCAAGAAACCGTCGATATGCGATTTTTTTTTTATTTTGTACGGCGTATTATTAATGAAAACATGCTCTTAAATTATTAACAAAGACTTAACCTACTACTCCTACCTACTACTCATTTAACTAAGAAATAACTGAAATAAATAAATAAATATATATATATATATATAAATCATAAACTATAGAATGGTTATATAAATAAAAATAGAATAAATTGACTGCGGTAACATAGACATTGTGAATATTAAAAATAATAACAACAAACACATGTTTCCAGGTCTAAAGGCGAACGTCTAGGCTACGTAGCCAATATTGTCCCTCACTGTCTCCTTTGTGGAGTCCTTCTATTCCTTCTTCATATTTTATTAAAGCGTATACTTTGAGATAATCGTGAGTTTTCAATTCGAAAACTTGAAATCAATTTTTATTACATCACGCTAGTACTCATCACATAAAAATTTAATATAAATAATATAATATTTTTCAAACGCAATCTCATAAAAACAGTGTTATTCTGATTTTCTTAAATTAACCTTTTACGTATATTTATTTAGCTTGTTCAATATTTTTTCTATAAATTCTATACCTACAATATGAATTTGTAATAAAAATCTTTTTGGCATATTTATTATACGAATCTGCATATTTTTTTTTGCATATATATTTGGGTCCTACTTACAATATATAGAACCCAAATTACATTTTTTGTATATGTATATGCTTGGAAATATGTTTGAATTTTGAATATCTATATTCATACGTATTGGTTACAATTTAGCTATTAAATACCGATTTTTGTTTTGGATATTGATATCGAATTTCGACGGTTTTTACCGTTATTTTAAATTAATTTTGAAATTAGTTTCAATACCCTTATTAATTTTATTATTTATTATTTGTACCGATATATTATCCGAAGACATTTACGTGATATTCATTTTCATGTTATTATTTGCTATAGGAGTTTGTTACTTTTTTTAAACGTCCAATATATTCACCGAAATTTCTGAATTTTTTATGCTAATACACATACATATTACGATGTATTTGTACAATATTTAAACAAACGGAAGTTTGTTTCCACTTTATGGATATGGAAATATAGATAACAAATGATGAACGTGATACAAAGACCGTTGGACAAAGATATCGCGTTTTAAATTGAAGAAACACGTATGGTGCGAGGTGTGTGTATGTGTGTGAAAGGTTCTATTACGTAAGTACGTCACGATGTGCATTTTAATTCGACATATATAGATAACATATAATATGTGTACGGTATATGCGAATAGTTGTTGTGATGGTCTAGGTTAGGGCTTGGTGGTGAATTAGAGTGGATTTTGAAAACCAGACGCGGAAACTTATTATTTATTTAGGCCACCATCCGTAAGTCGGAAGAAAATACCATAAAATAAATAATGTGCCAGAAGTGTGTTCGCGTTATCACGTCGTATTAGTTTTTGTGATCGATACGTGCAACACTTCGACCCGTATGAGTACAGTGGCGCGTAATTATAGCCAGCGTCGTTGGTCGGACGCTTGAATGGATCGACGTGATTTTTCAAAAATGTATTCGGAATCGTTTACTCCCTTTGAACAATACGTGGGATAGGGTGCGTGGAAACGATACACAAATTTCGAAATTATTTTTAATTTCGATTTTGTACTAATGTTCGTGTGCCCAAATATTTCATTTGGTACATGAAAAAAACGATATTTTTTGAAAAATGTGCTTTCGTAACAATTGTAATAATCCATTAACATACCGCTTTTGGTCGTAACTTAAAATTATTCAAAATAATCCGTTTAACATTTTAAAAATATAAAACGTAAATAATATCCACGAAACAATATTAAATAAGATCAGTGTAAACAAATGGGAAAAAACCCTGAATAAAAACTAAAAATAATCAATTAACAATTTTATCACACTAAGAAATCTATTTATAATTACGTAAAAATATATAACAGGAGTAAAAATAATAACACATTAATATGCTATTATAAAATAACGAACGTTTATAAATATAAATATTAATATATATTATATGTTAATAAATATCGAGTATTTTATATTACGATAATTTTTTTTTGAGTTAACCTAAAGAAATTTCTTTAACACTTATCACACGCGTTTTAAACTTTAAGTGTCTCGATACTAAACATAACCGAGCCTTTTCTGAGATTATAAATATTTCGAAATCTTGTCATTTTTGTTAACAATAAGTTATAGTCGCCTTATATATTCTAAAATATGCGTTAAACTGTACAAAAATATCGAAATAAACGAATTATGCGATAAAAAAAAAATAATAATAACGATTAACTAGAAAAATTATATAAAATATTATACTTTTACGAGAAGAAAAATGTGCAACCATAAAAATTTAAGAGGCTCCTAAAATATTATTTTATGACCCCAACATGCTTTTGAAGGATCAAATCTTACGCGATCCTCAAATATGACACTAGCATAAACTACACACACGCGCGCGCACGCGTATGTATTTAATATTACTTTTTTATAATAATTTTAAAATTGTGAAGTTTAAATTCCAGTTAAATGAAGTGAACTTGTATGATTATGCTGAATACAGTCGTTAGATATTTAAATACAAATATTTAAAAACTTGAAGTAAGAATCGAAAGTCGAAATTATTATTATTTTTGAGTGGTTTTTAAATTTGGGTAAAATGGAAAAATTCGTTGTTTTGTAAATTAACAAAATTATAACTTTTAGGTACGAAAATGTATTACACATTTTATCGTGTGTAATAATGTCTAATACAATAATAAAAAAATGCCATTATTCTTACTAAACGTTTATATTTCTAATTCAGTATGAATTAAACAATTTTCCGGAAAAAAGATAAGTTTTTTAAATTCCCAACGGGATCAATTTTTGTATTTAATAGTCGAATAAATAAATAATATTAATAATAATAATACTAGATAAAGGCGTGTCTTTTAATATAAATCCCTTATGCTAGTAAATTGGTATATTGGTACAATAAAATCGAGCGGAGCCATTAATCCTAATTCCTACGGTACATTCATTAATTATAATAACGATACAAGTTCGGTATCGTTATTCAAAACATGATTTATCTTCGCTTATAAACTCAAAATAATATAAACATTTTCAAATCTCCGTCCAATTATTCCATTCGAGCCGACATCCGTAGCGACCGCTATCGTTTATTAAATTGCTATTATTACACGTAAAAAAAAGAAACGTAAAAAGCTGTACGTTTTTAATCGCGCCTCAAAAATTATTAAACTAGTTTTTGTACGCGGCGAAAAATATTCCCATATATAAATATAATCGTTTTTAGATCACAATTTATACTTCCATACGTCAGGCAGAGTTTAAGCGCGTTTTTTTGTTTCGAGATGAGCGAAAACGCTATTCGTTCCTCCGGCGAAGAAATTGTGATATTTCACAACGTCACGATCCGAATTATAGAAAAAAATCGCGCCGAGACTAAAAAACGCGCGCAGAAAAACACCTCGCCTTAATAGGCCACACTACCGTGAACGACGGACTCGACCCGAACAACGGCGGCTAGAGGTGGTAGCTATATGTTTGCCGACAATTTTTTCGTGCACAACTGATTCGGATCGTATTTTATAATAAGACGCCGACGCCTCGCGGGATAGTAATCGCGGTGCGCACCGGTACCGATTTCAAACCACGGATGAATGAAACACGTAGGTAGATCGAAATAATTTCCTCTCCGCATCTACGCATTCTCCTCACCCCCATCCCGAACGTGTACGTTGCCGAGGGAGAAATCGATTCTTGACTTTATTATCTATCTCGCGAATCGACGTGTACGGTATTCGCTGTTATTATAGTATACATATATACGTTGAAATTATTATCGCCCACTACGATGGGGTACGTGTATAATATTAAATAAATATGATATTTATAGGTTTGTTGGTCGACTCGAATAAAACGTAAACTCGATTATTTTAATTGATTATCGTAACATGGACATATATAATCGAATATTACGTTAATATAATATCGTAAAGAAATTCTGTGTAAGTTACTTTATTTGTCAATCTTAATTACATATACGTATAATGCGGTTGCTTTTAAGTCGAAATAAAAAATATTATAATATTTCGGTACGTTTGGATTACGGCTTAAGTAATCAGTTTCGGTAAAACGTCGGAAACTCTTACGATTCTAAGAATTAACTGTTTTTGTAGCAAACATTTTGGTTTTTTTTATTGTTTTTGACTCATTATACGAATAAAACAATCTAATCTTCGATAAATTAGTTCTGTTTGAAATGAATATTTTTCAAAACTGCACTATATGTATAGTAACATTTGACATTCGTCGCGTATCGAAATACAAGTTTTTTTATTACGCGGGTATTATCTGTGTACTTCTGTCAATGTGAAGAAAAATGTCGGTACCCGAAGTAAATATTTTAACGTACCCGTAATAATAATAATAATAATAATAATTACGATAACTTTTCCCAGTTACGCGTAAAACGCGCGGTTTTTTTCAGTCTTTACTTACAGTGACATGGCGGCCGTGGTATTGCTTCGTAGAATCGTATAACGCTGTACATCGTGACCGAAATAAGGAGAAATTTTAATTTAAAACAAAACTAATAACGTTAGGTGAAAATAGTGTACGCGAGAAAATTTAGCCTGTGGCACGCCCGACATGAACCCACATAACTGTTTTGGACTGTATTAATAATATTATTTGGACTGTATAAATATAATTCTCAGCGGCTTATTTCACGGAATTCCTATCGTAATGTTAATGACAACATCATGGTGATACACGACGAGAAAATCGGCGGAAGTGAAATATTTTAATAACATATTTCCACGAAAATGTAAAATGAAAAACGTTATTCTACGCAAACGCGAGACACAATTTACAAATTTTCAATTAGAACAAATATCGACTTAAGCCTTAAACGTTCACTATGCACATCGTCTACATGGTATAGACAACCGAACTTATTTCGTATAGTACAAATATCGACGGCGATAATATATATTTTCGTATACTCCGACGAACGACTTAACGATAGTTGGAACGCATTTTGGTATATCCGAATACTTTTAGAACACAGGGTGTTCAAAAATAACATACACACTTTATAATAAAATCAAAACAGACACTATGTATACAAAACGTCTTCAAGTACTTTTCTTATATGAGTTTTAAACTTTAAAGTCAGTCCCCTCTCTCGGTGCTTTTCCATAACTCCTAAACATTATAGTTTATAAGTTAGCAGTTTAACGAATGTTCTCGTGTTGAACATTTTCATTCGAGTCCACAATAACATTTGTAATACACGTAATTACAATTATTTAGCTAATTCGGTTCGTTTTTTATTATTTAAACGCTTTATTATACAGTTGTTATTTGAACAAACTGTTCTGTTTTTATTTCATTATTAAACGCAATCATATAAGTAAGAGTAAAAATTGTACAATGTTCATTACTTCGTAAATTTGTTATCGACAATTTCCAGGACAAACATTAAATGTCACTGTACGGATTATACCGAACGTTATATAATATTTACATTTTCCCAATAATATTACTTTCTTTAAACAAAATGCCTTCGAAACAACCTCTGCGAAAATACGATCACGTTCGCTATTATTATTTTCGATGAACTTTTACTATATAACAAAAACTAAGAAAGCACGTTCGACAAAAATAATAACAATCGGCCATAAGGCATAACACGTTTCAATATATATATATATATACTACTTCCTAATACAGCATATTCGTATTTTCACGTTTTATATTAATCAAAGTATAGAAATATAATATCTGATAACAAATTCCATTTTATTTTCAAATTTCGAATCGACCATAATGAACTTATGTTCAATTATGTAACTTATGCAATATGCCTATAAGAATAACGTTATGACTTTAATAAATATATATTACACAAATTAACGCGGGTCGTCGTTTAATTATGTTAAAAATATTAAACGTAATAAGTTCGTAAAGCGTTGCCCATTTTTTACCGTCACTTACGAAATAATTATCAAAACAGCAAACAAATAAATATATAGCTGCAGTAACGCGAATATGCGCGTAATATCGTAATAATTAAATACACAAACAACTAAAATAGTTCGAAATAAAACGTAAATATTATATTAGTAGAAATTGTAATTTTGAAACTTTTAAAGCCCATTGTTGAATATAATGAACGAATAAAAATAAGATAAACCAACAATAAAAAATGAACGAAGACAAATAATTAAAGTGTTATAAATAAAATACTAAAACCATGTCAATATCGCGACAATGGCTATTAAATATGTATTCAGTTTTCTTTCCCATTTTCGTTGGGTAATTTTTAAATTTGCTTTGCGTATAAACGTAACATTTTTTAATATACCGACAAATATTCCATTGTTTAATTTCAAGATTGTCAATTTCAATTTTATAATCTTATATTTATTTAACTGAATTTCAAAATTTTGGTTCGGTATACCAATAAAATATTTAATGTAACTACGTTCCATTTGTTGTTTTTGCTTCTTGAAACATGATACTTTTGAATAATGTCATTCCGTCAGAAATATCGTTTACTACCAAAAACTCCGATATAATTTTATTGACGATTTATCGTTATATATATTTTATACTTCTCTAATTTTAAATTAAAATTTTGTCTTACAGTTATTTTTGTTCGTATGACCATTTTCGAATTTGAACTTTTTTTATTTGACGTGTATTTTTAAATATCTCGAGAATTGTCAATAATTTTATGCCGACAATTATAATACGGTTAATTTTGAACGAAAAATTTCAAAATATTAAGAATATATTTATAAGTAATTTTGAAAGGTATGTAAAGTATCTAATTAATTAATTTTTTATATAGACAAAAATCCGAAGAATTTGAATTATATACACAAAAAACAATATTTAGGGAACACGTACCTTTTCCGAGGTAATTGATATTCAAAATCGAAACAATTTTAAACGGTATTTCGAAACGTAATCGTAATGTCTCGAAAATACAACTTTGGACTCCGAAGGAAACGGTAACAATTAAAAGCTAACCACCATCCAGATCGAAATGAAATTTTGGTTTCGGTCCTTGATGTTTGTATTGTAACGTACATATTGGCGTATTCGAAATGAGTATGCGGGTGATTGGCCAATCCAAATTATATTTAGCGTTAAATGCGTGTTCCCTCGTGTCGTCCGTGCGTCTACAACAAGAGTGGACACAATAGTAATCTACGCTATATTTTAATATATACGAAAGAACCTTTCGCATTGTGTCGTTCGGATATAGTTAGGGACAACAAACAAAACGAGAACGTGTATATATATATGTATTATACACATACTACGCCATAAGGGTTAAGTAGAAAAGAAACATTATGTAAATTTCGAAATTCCTGAACGGATATATATGCGCATATTATAAATGCGTCGGCCATTCCGAGAGTCCTTTGCGCGCCCATTTGACGCCGAAGAACTCCTCTGCGGCTATTACCACCCTGTTACACGACGATAAGGAGAAGTGGACCCAAAACATATAGCGGCCCGAGCTATTTTGTACCGTGACAAAACCCCCAAAATACAATATTGTTGTTTTAATAACTCAATCGTCGTCCGCAGACCGTATCCGAAACACAAACATTTTACGCGTTGGTTAATGTTTCTTATAAATATACTACGGCCCGCTACGGTAGACGTCACGCGGAAAACCCGTTTATCAATGATATTTTGTACATTTTTAACGAAACATACAACTGACGAAATCGTCAAACGTACGTACCTTTAAAAATATATATCGGCCTACCATATTATGGTATACCGTTATTAGTAACGAGGTTGCGGATCTTTTGGCTTTCGAAAAATATTCCTTCGCCAATTAAAACTCCATGTTCTGATTTCCCTCCTTCGTTCAAACTCAATTCGTCTCGTGCTTGGAATCATAAACGAAATAGTTTACCAACCTCCTCGTACTCCCGTTATCATTTCTTTCTTTATTTTCCCTTCGCATTTCTCGTAAAACAATTGTTTCACTCGCCCGTCTTCGTTTAGGTCCATAATCGCGTTCCGTCTTTCTTTAAATGATTCTCCTTATTGTTCTCTTCACGACGATTTCCAAAAATGACACTCTTCCCCGTTTTCTTTTCCATTGTCCGGGCTCTTTTACCTATGCGACAACAATTCGTCAATCTCTCTCTCTTTTTAAATCCTTTTCGCTTCTCCGTTTATTTCCACATTTTTCTTATCATTATTATCATTCCTTGTTTTTTAAAATATAGTTTTTGTGGTTATTTTCTCTAATTTTCGTTATTATTATTTAGTTTAATTTGTCATTAATACTATTATAGTTACCTTACATTTTTAACTTCCGAATTGTTTACTTCAAAAGTTCTCTAATAATATATATATATTTACACACATATTACGCGTATAATAAATTTAGTCGTAATTCTGCGATAATCGTCTTATACGACGAACACATTTTCAAGTTTTTTAATACTCCGCTGTTCAGAAACTGACAATTAAAAAATAAATATTTTTGTTTTTCTAACTTAAAGTTTACTATTATTTTAATGTATTTTACGAGTAATCCTGGCAAGACGTTTAACATTATTTTATATGGAAAAAACCACAAATTACATTTTATAAGTTGCGACTTTTGTTTTATAACATACTAAGTTTCTAAGTAATTTTCACGTACATTCGGTTGTCAATTGTAGGTACATATTTTATTTTTAAACTGTAGAACTCGGTTATTCTTTTGTTTTTAAACGTATTTTTTAAAAATATATAGTTTTCGAAATGTAATTTATGTCAAACTGTTTCAAAATATAAAGTGTACGTCGAAATTATTTATTATTCTAAAGCGATTAATTTTTTTGTTTCACGAGCTCAATAGGCTAATAAAATATCGAAAACAATCCCGAATATTCCCGAATGGTTTTTTTATTTTTTACGATATGTTAACTTCCCAAAACCTTTACGTTATACTTCGATTCCGGCATAGGTTGAATCGTACAGAATTCTATAAATAACAGTCATAAAGATCAAAAGAGATATATCGTAGAAATATGAAAGAAAAATAAAATATACTAAAAAAAGTGTATTACGAGCGTTACTCTTGAATCATTGCGTCGCTGTCCACAGATTATAAACGCATATTGTCAAACAACAGTTTCAAAAATAAAAGCGTAGAATGTATGAATATTCAACGTTCTACATGTAGTAAATCGTCTTCAAGTACTGTTATTTGTAATATTAGTCGACAGTAATACGTTGAATACGATTTATTTGTCCAAATTGTGTTTACAACTATACCGTCGTTATGCAGCTACGAATTTACGTACCCGAAAAAACACATTCATAATTCGTGTTTTAACAACAACAAAGTTTTATTAGAAAAACATCGATTTACCGACGAGTCTGTCTAGAGATGAACCGCTAGCGCGACGTACCCAGCAGAGGTCAGAGCTCTTAAGGTGTCGCGAAAAATATCTGTAGCGTTAAAATCAAATTTGTATACGGCACGAAGAAGAATAACGTCTCGCCGTCCCCGGAGTATAAATGAACGTGAAATAAATTTTTTTCTCCGAGCGCGTTTTTCGTTTGTTTCTTTTTTAGACCCTAAGAGAAGCGAATAATGTATTGGTTTTACAACGATGTACTTTTTATTTTATTTGCGAACATTTTTTCGTGTTGATGGAGTAATCGGATGATCTCGACACGCGTAACGTTCCGGTGGCAAATTTTATCTAGTTGATACATTATTTCACGAGCTTTTCGACGAACTCGCTGGTTCCTTTAAGCGTAATCGAAAACAAACCGGAAATTACAAGAACAAGAAACCGATAAAATCGTCTAAACGTACAGTTAATTTTTTTTTTTGTGCGCCCAAAACGTAGCTTTAGGGCATAATATTTTAACAATATTTCTGGTGTTAATATAACGAACTACTAGCGCCGCTCAGAATCGATTTATCGTTGTTTTAAAATTCAAAATATTAATAAAACTCTATAACTGTCTTAGTATCCCACTTGAGCAGACATTTACAACATTCGCGACTAGCTAATTTTATTTGAAATTTTATATTGTATAGTTCGAGACTACGTTGTACGTTTGTAATTACCACACTCAAAAACTTCTTAACCAATTATAACAAAATTTTCACCGACGATCTTCATCATATCTTCCGAGTGTTATAGGCTATTTCTCGTTACGCTATCTCAACATTATTAAATGGATAAAACCCAAAAATGATGATTTTAAGACGAATAGCAACTATAATTATAGTAAAAAAATATTTTCGAATATAAGCTTTTTTATTAATATCTAAATTCGTTAAAGCGAAAATATTTTTAATTCGTTGAACTAAGAAATTGTGATGTAAACATGTCATAATGTTAAAAGGTTCCATATAAATTATAAAAAAAACCTCATTCTTCCCCTTCCAACTTTCACAGTTTCTTCTGATTGCTTTAGAATTATAGGAAACGTCTTAACATATATTTGTTTATAATACAATTACGACCAATCATTTATAATTAAGAGCGAAAGTTTTTTTTTTTTTGAAAACAAAGTATACGTCACAGTCTAATAATTTTCCTAAGTATATAATAATTATTCTACTTAAAAATAATATGTTTATTATAATTACGTTTATGATTGTTTGTTAATCTGTATAAATTATGAAAATAGTGCGTATACGTACGCTATATTTGCATACTCTCGTTAATCGCTCAAAACTCGACGATAATTTTACGAACCGTTACGAAATAAAAAAGTGTTTATTTGAAAATTGTCGACAACAAAAAAGAAAATTACTATTTAAATTTTAAACCAGAATACGAACAAATTTAAAATTGTAAGTTCGCGAAATCGTTTCGACATTCGGTACGATTATAAGATAACTACGTACGCAAATATGAATTAAGAGTACGATAATTTGTACACGGTTTAAATAATTGAGTGGAACTTAAGTAATCGAAATCGATAATGTTGCCGATTTTAGGGGAGACGACAATCGAATTAACTGTTTTGTAGGATTTTTAACTGTTAATACGCGTCTATTATTAGCGGGGCGTGTTTGAAAAAATTCCCATTCACCGCGCGGTATTGGGCACTATTAATGCGTCTATGTATAGACCATTCGAGTGGGTACTTTCAACTTTCGAGTACGTTTTATATATAACGTTGGTTGTATAATATGTGTCAAGATATTTTTGCACTTTCCTTTTTTCCTTCTAGAAAGTATTACTATAATTTTTTTTTAACTCCTACATAGAGCTATTATATACATATACATAAACATATATATATTTTTTATTTTGAAAACTTTTTACCATTATCTACGTATTGCACTATTGTTATATAAAATTCCGATGGAAAAACAAAGTCAACTGGTTGGACGTTTACACTCGCTTTACACGTTTCCGCATCTATTTTCAACGGGTTGTCGAGCGTTCGCTAAAATGTTTCGTATGTTCGGTGCGAGCCTGGTAAGATTCGACGTATATAATAAAACAGGCGACTGAAATCTCGAACGCGAATAGAAAAAGGCGCGACGGCAATCGAATAAGAAACGATGAAAACGCTAAAATATACGCAAAAAGTAAACGTTTCCGCGTGGGTTATACGTCCAATCGTTAAAAATGATTCAATTATTAATATTATTATAATATTATTTATTAATAATACCTCTTTTGTGTATTTTTTTTTTTTTTGGATTCTTTAACCAACTTTAAAATTAACAATTCAAATTCGAGGTTTTAAACGTGTGTTTGGCGAACTTTATTTTATTTTTTCGCTTTTACCTAAAATAATTCGTTCTATACACCGTAAATAACGTAACAATTTGAAAATAATTTAATTCGTTCTCCTGACGTACACTGCGTATACTTTCTAATACTTACTTTTGTTTTTGCCAAAAAATAAGGTATATCCTAATTTAAATAGTTTATTAATATATCATCTTTTCACGCTGTCACATTCACACTATAACTATTCGTTATAGCAAACAGAATATTAATAAATAAGTACGGAACTGTAATATTTTCGATTTTGGTAACTTATTGTTATATTTATCGCTAACGTTTTTTTTTTTTACTATGGCGAGTCTTTGACAACTTTTAAACGAATATTTAGTGTACAAATATACGCTGACGTGTTCCTATTTAAGTGATTGTCACCATAATTTTAAATTCGTACGATTTTGTGAAAAGCGTGGTTGTTATGACGATTACAAATCAAAAACAAATAGAATTACAAGTACTTGAAATACAATGACATTATTTAAGACGTATACTCAAAAACAAAACATATACGAACAATAAATATATTTCATAATAAATCTCGTTAGTTTAAATTGACGTTTATATTTGTTTTTTTGTTTTTTTTGGAACGAACTATCGTTTATAAGTACATTTTTTCTCGCTTTTAATAATAATATTTATTCGCAAACTATGCCGTCGCAGTCGTTCGAAATATCGTAATAAAAATAAGTTCCGGAAATAAACTTTACCATTTCATAGATCGTTTCGAGTGTTCGGAGCCGGCGGAATAACGCGAACGTTTTGTAGTAGAGTCGAGCGTATTATTACGATCATAAATTGTTCGCAGTGTATAATAATTAATTAGCGTCATAACGCGTCTTTTACATTTATATCGACTAATTTAATTTTCGTTACGATATTAGAGCCACGCGAATGAACCGTCTGATTACGTCTAAACTCGAATGATCGCGAACATCGATTTTCGAAATATACTTTATACGTTATATTAAAACCGTTTTTATTTTTATTATCGTAATAATACCCTCGGTAACATTGGCCATTGTGGAATACGCGTTAACATTTCGTTATAATTTACGATTTATTTTGGGGTCAAGTCTAATAGATCCTCTGGCAGCCTACTGCTGATTCTGAAGTCCGTATTCTGTCATTATGCGTTTGATTGCGAGATAATTTCCGTGAGAGGAACATTTTGTTCATTCGGCGATATTTTCGTGTGTCCAACACGGTGTCTTGTTAATATGATTTGCGAAGTCTCGTTCCGACATGGATGTGAAGGTCGCCAACTCGTGGCCGAGATCCAAGGATCGGAGCCGACGGGATTTTCTATTATTATTAAAAAAGAAAAAGGAAGAAACG